>JAHIAM010007050.1:0-94104 GCA_021605205.1 Aegilops longissima
ATTTGTTGTACTCACGGGCCGAATGGTCTTGTACCACATATGTTGTATTCGGAATTTCGATCGTTGGTGCCCATCAAACGAATCCGGGTGGTGAGCCCGGCCACTAAGTTTTATTACGGAAACTGGTAACACAAGGGCCTGCGGCCTCTTTCATCTTTAGATCATGCTCCACGGACTCGAACTTCTTGCGGGTCCCTGGAGCTCTTGTTTACCTCGCCCACTCTAGCACTTTGCTTCTTCTTTTGCATTCCAAGGCCGCTTTCTTCGCCTCGGATAGCGCTTTCTTCAGACACCACTTTGGCGGTGGACTCGCCATCACGTCATGACGCTTCACCGTCAGACTAAACAATTTTATCTATCCTTACATCTATAAGAGCGGAGAATCACTCACCTTTGCTCTCTTCGAGCCGCTTCTTCATGAGATCGAGCTCCTCGCCGCTCCAGGTCCCGCTTTAGTTCGGCAACCTCCTGTCAGGGCAGCAGCGAAGCAAGCAGACGCTCGCTTATTCACATAAACACTTATTAGACTCTCAGATTATATCTGACCCTCCGTTGGCTTTTCTTTCCTAACACCAACAGTATCGAGGGCTATGTTGGAAATATGCCCTAGAGGCAATAATAAAAGCATTATTATTATATTTCCTTGTTCATGATAATTGTCTTTATTCATGCTATAACTGTATCATCCGGAAATCGTGATACACGGTGAATACATAGACCACAATACGTCCCTAGTGAGCCTCTAGTTGACTAGCTCATTGGTCGACGATAGTCATGGTTTCCGACTATGGACATCGATGTCATTGATAACGGATCACGCCATTAGGAGAATGACGTGATGGACAAGACCAATCCTAAGCATAGCACAAAGATCGTAGTTCGCTTTGCTAAGCTTTTCCAATGTCAAGTATCTCTTCCTTAGACCATGAGATCGTGTAACTCCGGATACCGTAGAGTGCTTTGGTGTACCAAACGCCACAACGAATCGGGTGACTATAAAGGTGCATTACGGTATCTCCGAAAGTGTCTCTGGTTGACACGGATCGAGACAGGATTTGTCACTCCGTGATGCGGAGAGGTATCACTGGGCCCACTCGGTAGTGCATCATCATAATGAGCTCAAAGTGACCAAGTGTCGGTCACGGATCATGCATTACGGTAGTAAAGTGACTTGCGGTAACAAGATGAACGAGGTATTGGGATACCGACGATCGAGTCTCGGCAAGTAACATACCGTCTGACAAAGGGAATAGTATACGGGTTGCTTGAATCTCGACATCGTGGTTCATCCGATGACATCATCGAGGAGCATGTGGAGCCAACATGGGTATCCAGATCCCGCTATTGGTTATTGACTCGAGAGCGCCCGGTCATGTCAGATGTCTCCGAACCCGTAGGGTCTAACACTTAAGGTTCGTGACGCTAGGGTTATTAGGAAGACTTGTATGTGATTACCTAATGTTGTTCGAGTCCGATGAGATCCCGACGTCACGAGGAGTTCCGAATGGCCGGAGGTAAAGATTTATATATGGGAAGTTGTCAACGGACACCGGAAAGGTTTGGTCATATCGGTATTGTCGGGCCACCGGAAAGGTTCCGGAGGACACGGAGGGGCCACCTCTCCCGGGGGCCACTGGGCTCGTGGGAGGAGCCAGCCCTGGTGGGCTGGGCGCACCCTCCCCGGGCCCTTGCCTAGGGTTGAGGGAACCCTAAGGGGCGCCTTGCTTGGGGGCAAGCCCCTCCCTTGCCCCTCTAGATGCATCTGGGGGGCCCTTCCTCCCTTCCCCTATAAATAGGGGGTGAGGGGGCTGCATACACAACAAGGCGCCCCCCTCCCCCAACACCTCTCCTCCTCCCGGTGCTTGCGGCCTGGGGCTGTCCTCCACCATCATCACGCCCGTCGCTGCTGCTGAGCCATCTTCCAACCTCTCCTTCCCTTGCTGGATCAAGAAGGAGGAATGTTGCCTGCCTCCGTGTGTTGAACGCGGAGGTGCTGTCCGTTCAGACTTGGTCATCGGTGATCCGAGTACGACTCCATCATCACCATCCCTGAAAGCTTCGCAGCGATCTACAAGTGGTATGTAGATGCAAACTCACTCCCTTGACTCGTTGTTAGATGAACTCATAGATGGATCTTGGTGAAACCGTAGGAAAAATTTAATTTTTGCACGTTCCCCACAAGGGCATCATGAGCTAGGTCTATGCGTAGTTCTCTATTGCACGAGTAGAACACAATTTTGTTGTGGGCGTGGATCTTGTCAACTTACTTGCGCTACTAGTCTTATCTTGCTTCGCGGTATTGTGGGATGAAGCGGCCGGACCAACCTTAACGTGCAGCTACGTGAGACCGGTTCCACCGACAACATGCACTAGTTGCATAAGGTGGCTAGCGGGTGTCTGTCTCCCACTTTAGTTGGGCGGATTCATGAAAAGGGTCCTTATGAAGGGTAAATAGAAGTTGACAAAATCACTTGTGGTTATTCGTAGGTAAGAAAACGCTTGCTAGAACCCAATTGCAGCCCGTAAAAGATGCAACAACAATTGAGGACGCCTAACTTGTTTTTGCAGCAATTGTCATGTGATGTGATATGGCCAAGTTGTGATGAATGATGAATGACATATTGTGATGTATGAGATCATGTTCTTGTAATAGGAATCACGACTTGCATGTCGATGAGTATGACAACCGGCGGAACCATAGGAGTTGTCTTTATTTTGTATGACCTCGTGTCATTGAAGAACGCCATGTAAATTACTTTACTTTATTGCTAACGCGTTAGCCATAGAAGTAAAGTAGTCGTTGGCGGACAACTTCATTGAGGCACAATGATGGAGATCATGGTGTCATGCGTGACAAGATGATCATGGAGCCCCAAGATGGAGATCAATGGAGCTATATGATATTGGCCATATCATGTCACTACTATATAATTGCATGTGATGTTTATTATGTTTATGCATCTTGTTTACTTAGAACGACGGTAGTAAATAAGATGATCCTTACAACAATTTCAAGAAGTGTTCTCCCTAACTGCACCGTTGCTAAAGTTTGCTTCTAAGCACCACGTGATGATCGGTGTGATGGATTCTTACGTTCACATACAACGGTGTAAGACAGATTTACACATAAAACACTTAGGGTTAACTTGGCGAGCCTAGCATTGCAGACATGGCCTCGAACACGGAGACCGAAAGGTCGAACACGAGTCGATGGAAGATCGATCAACATGAGAATGTTCACCGCGATGACTAGTCCGTCTCACGGATGATCGGACCGGCCTAGTCGACTCGGATCGTGTAACACTTAGATGACTAGAGGATGTCTAATCTGAGTGGGAGTTCATTGAAATAATTTGATTAGATGAACTTAATTATCATGAACTTAGTCTAAAAACTTTGCATAATATGTCTTGTAGATCAAATGGCCAACGCCATGTCAACTTGAACTTCAAGCGTTCCTAAGAAAACCAAGCTGAAAGATGAGGCAGCAACTATACGGACTGGGTCAACTTGAGGATCATCCTCATAGCTGCCAGAAACAATATGTCCTAGAAGGACCGCTAGGTGGCGCCCGTCCGAGAACCAAGACATTATGAATGCTTGGCGGTCTCTGCTGATGATTACTCCCTGTTCGTCGGCATGCTTTACCTAGAACCGGGGCTCCAAAAGCGTTTTGAGCATCACGGAGCATATGAGATGTTCGAGGAGCTGAAACTGGTTTTCCAAGCTCACCCGGGTCGGAGATATGACATCTCCGACAAGTTCTATAGTTGTAAATGGAGGAAAATAGTTCTCGGGAGCACATACTCAAGATTCCGGTTGACAACCGTATGACCCAGTGAATATTAACCTCCCGATAGGCGGTCATTGACAGAATCCTTCACGCTCCCACCAAGCTACAAGAGCTTTGTGATGAACTACAATATGCAGGGGATGGTAAAGACCATTCTAGTATTTCTATCTTTGAAGTCGAGAGGTTGAAATCAAGAAAGAACATCAAGTGTTGATGGTCAATAAGACCACTAAGTTCAAGAAGGGCAAGGGCAAGAAGAACTTCAAGAAGGACGGCAAGGAGGTTGCCGCTCAACAAGTTGCCGGGAAGAAGTCAAAGAATGGACCCAAGCCCGAGCCGAGTGCTTTATTGCAAGGAAGGGTCCTTGAAGCGGAACTGCCCCAAATACTTAGCGGATAAGAGGCCGCAACACCAAAGGTATATTTGATATACATGTAATTGATTGTAACTTACCAATCGTAGTAACTCCGGGTATTTGATACCGGTGTCTTGCTCATATTTGTAACTCCAAGCAGGAGCTGCGGAATAAGCGGAGATAGCGGGACGAGGTGACGACTGCCGGGAATGGTTCCAGTCGATGTGATCGCCGGCATGCTACCTCTTCATTTACCTACGGGATTAGTTTTGAACCTTAATAATTGTTATTTGGTGCCAAGTTTGAGCATGAACATTGTATCTGGATCTCGTTGATCGAGATGGCTACTCATTTAAACCGAGAATAATGGTTGTTCTATTTATATGAGAGATATGTTTTATGGTCATGTCTGATGGTCAATGGTTTATTCTTAATGAATTTTGTTTAGTGTTACACATATTCATAGCGTGAATACCAAAAGATGTAAAGTTGATAACGATAGTCCCACATACTTGTAACGCCGCCTTTGGTCACATTGGTGTCAAGCGCATGAAGAAGCTCCATGTCGATGGACTTTAGAGTCTCTCGATTATGAATCATTTGACACATGCTAACCATGCCTCATGGGCAAAATGACCAAGACTCCGCTCTCCTGAACAATGGAGCGAGCAACCAACTTGTTGGAAATCATACATACCGATGTAAGCGGTCCAATGAGCGTTGAGGCTCATGGAGGATATCGTATGTTCTCACTCACAGATGACTTGAGTAGATATGGGTATGTCTACTTGATGAAACACAAGTCCGAGACCTTGAAAAGTTCAAGGAATTTCAGAATGAAGAGAATCAACGTGACCGAAAGATAAAATTCTACGATCGGATCGTGGAGGAGAATATTTAAGTCAATAATTTGGTACACACTTAAGAAAATGTGGAATCGTTTTAACTCACTACCGAACACCTCAAGAAGGTGTGTCCGAACGTCAGAATCGCACTCTATTGGATATGGTGCGATCTATGATGTCTTACCGATTTACCGCTATCATTTGGGGATACGCCTAGAGACAGCTACATTCACTTTAAATAGGGCACCGCCTAAACTGCTGAGACGACACCGTATGAATTATGGTTTGGGAAGAAACCTGTCGTCTTTCTAAAAGTTTGGGGATGCGATGCTTATGTCAAGAAACTTCAACCTGAAAAGCTCGAACCCAAGTCGAAAAATGCGCTTCATAGGATACCCTAAGAAACCATTGGGTATACCTTCTACTTAAGATCCGAGGGCAAGATCTTTGTTGCCAAGAACGGATCCTTTCGAAAAGAGTTTCTCTAAAGAAGTAAGTGGGAGGAAAGTAGAACTCGATGAAGTACTACCTCTGAACGGGATAGTAGCAGCTCAGAAAATGTTCCTGTGATGCCTACACCAACTAAGAGGAAAATAATGATGATGATCAAGGTACTTGGATCAAGTTGCTACTGAACTTCAGGTCCACAAGGACACGCTCGCACTGCAGTGGTACGGCAACCCCGTCTCCGGAAATCATGTTGTTAGACAACGTGAACCTTCGAACTATGAAGAAGCGATGGCGGCCCAGATTCCAACAAATGGCTAGAAGCCATGAAACCGAGATAGAATCCATGTATGAAAACAAAGTATGGACTTTGACCGACTTGTTCGATGATCGGCAGCGATAGAAAACAAATGGATCTTTAAGAAGAAGACGGACGCGATGGTAATGTCACCATCTATAAAGCTCGACTTGTCGCTAAGGGTTATCGGCAAGTTCAAGGATTGACTACGCGAGACTTTTCTCCCAGCGAAGCTTAAGTCCGTCTCAATCATGTTAGCAATTGCCGATACTATGATTATGAGATATGGCAGATGGACGCCAAAAAACGCCTCCTTAACGGTTATCTTAAGGAAGAGTCATATGATGCAGCCGGAAGGTTTTGTCGATCCTAAGAATGTTAACAGTATGCAAGCTCCAGCGATCCATTTATGGGCTGGCAAGCATCTCGAGTTAGAACATTCGCTGATGAGATGATCAAAGCGTTAGTTTATGCAGCATTTATGGAGAAGCTCACATTAAGAAAGTGAGGGGAGCTCAGAGCATTTCTCATATTATATGTAGATGACATACTTTGATGGGAAATGATATAGAATTCTTGGACAGCATTAAGGCCTACTTGAATAAGTGTTTTTCAATGAAGGACCTTGAGAAGTTGTTATATATTAGGCATCAAGATCTATAGAGATAGATCGAGACGCCTCATAGGTCTTTCACAAAGCACATACCTTGATAAGATTTTGAAGAAGTTCAAATGGATCAGTCCAAGAAGGGTTCTGCTCAGTTGTAAGGTGTGAGATTGAGCTCGCTCAACCCCACCACGGCAAAAGATAAAGAAGAGATGAGTGTCATCCCCTATGCCTCAGCCATAGGATCTATTATGTATGCCATGCTGTACCACCTGATGTAAACCTTGCCGTAAGTTTGGTAGGAAGGTACCAAAGTAATCCCGCAAGGAACACCGACGGGTCAAGAATATCCTGAAGTACCTGAAAAGGACAAAGGACATGTTTCGTTTATGGAGGTGACGAAGAGCTCGTCAGAAGGGTTACGCCGACGCTTAGCTTCGACATGATCTGGATGACTCTAAGTCACAAACCGGATACGTGTATATGTTGAATGGTGGAGCAGAAGTGGTACTGCAAGCAGAGCCGTGGCGGGATCTATGTGAAGCGGAGTACATGGCAGCCCGGAGGCAGCGATGAAGCAATTTGGGTGAAGGAGTTCATCACCGACCTAGGAGTCATACCCATGCGCCGGCCGATCAAACTCTTCTGTGACAACACCGAGCTATTGCACTTGCCAAGGAGCCGTTTCACAAGAAGACCAGTGCACATCAAGCTGCCGCTCAACTCCATCCGTGAAAATGTTCAAGATGGAGACATAGAAATTTGAAGTGCATACGGATCTCAATGTCGCAGATCCGCTGACTAAACCTCTTCCATGCAAAACATGATCAACACCGTAACTCTATGGGTGTTCGATTCATCACAATGTAACTAGATTATTGACTCTAGCAAGTGGGAGACTGGAAATATGCCCTAGAGGCAATAATAAAAGCATTATTATTATATTTCCTTGTTCATGATAATTGTCTTTATTCATGCTATAATTGTATTATCCGGAAATCGTAATACACGTGTGAATACATAGACCACGCCCTAGTGAGCCTCTAGTTGACTAGCTCGTTGGTCATCAGATAGTCATGGTTTCTCGACTATGGACATCGGATGTCATTGAACGGATCACGCATTAGGAATGACGGATGGACAAGACCCAATCCTAAGCATAGCACAAGATCGTAGTTCGCTTTGCTAGAGCTTTTCCAATGTCAAGTATCTCTTCTTAGACCATGAGATCGTAACCCCGGATACCGTAGGAGTGCTTTGGTGTACCAAACGCCACAACGAATCGGGTGACTATAAAGGTGCACTACTGTGTATTCCGAAAGTGTCTGCGGTTGACACGGATCGAGACTGGATTTGTCACTCCAGACACGGAGAGGTATCACTGGGCCCACTCGGTAGTGCATCATAATGAGCTCAAAGTGACCAAGTGTCCGTCACGGATCATGCATTACGGTAACAGTAAAGTGACTTGCCGGTAACGACCTAACGAGGTATTGGGATACCACGATCAGTCTCGCAAGTAACATACCGTCTGACAAAGGAATAGTATACGGGTTGCTTGAATCCTCGACATCGTGGTTCATCCGATGACATCATCGAGGAGCATGTGGGAGCCAACATGGGTATCAGATCCCGCTGTTGGTTATTGACCGAGAGCGCCCCGTCATGTTCAGATGTCTCCCAACCCGTAGGGTCTACACTTAAGGTTCGGTGACGCTAGGTTATAGGAAGACTTGTATGTGATTACCGAATGTTGTTCGAGTCCTGATGAGATCCTCGACACGAGGAGTTCGGAATGGTCCGGAGGTAAAGATTATATATGGAAGTTGTCAAACGGACACCGAAAGTTTCTGGTCATATCGGTATTGTACGGGGCCACCGAAAGGTTCCTGAGGTCCACCGGAGGGGCCACCTCTCCTGGGGGCCACGGCTGGGCGTGGGAGGGAGCCAGCCCTGGTGGGCTGGGCACCTCCCTTGGCCCATGCGCCTAGGGGTTGAGGGGAACCCTAAGGGGGGCGCCTGCTTGGGCAAGCCTCCCTTGGCCGCCGCCCCCCTAGATGCATCTAGAGGGGCCGCCCCTCCTTCCCTATAAATAGAGGGGTGAGGGAGGGCTGCAACACAACTTGGCGCAGCCCCTCCCTCCCAACACCTCTCCTCCTCCGCGCGTGCTTGGCTAAGCCCCTGCCGAGAACTGTCACCCACCATCACGCCACGTGCTGCCATGGACATCTTCTCAACCTCTCCTTCCCCTTGCTGGATCAAGAAGGAGGAGACGCTGTCTGCATCTGACGCGGTGTTGAACGCGGAGGTGCTGTCCGCTCAGCACTTGGTCATCGGTGATCCGAGTACGACTCCATCATCACCATCCCTGAACGCTTCCGCACGCGATCTAAAGTGGTATGTAGATGCAAACCACTCCCTTGACTGCTGCTTAGATGAACTCATAGATGGATCGTGAAACCGTAGGAAAATTTTAATTTTCGCAACGCTCCCAACAGCTACTACCTAACGGTACTCTACCACATTTTATTACTTACCTCGAAGCCCGTCAGAGGCTTGTGCAGAAGCTGCTAGTCCGCTTAAGGACAGAACCTTTTGAATCAATCAAAGACTCATAAGAGCACGGTGCTCAAGATCCATGGAGGCGCCAAGCGCTTCCACCAGACTATCCGCACCGGTAAGTTTCACGGAAGCTCGCATCGACGCATCGCCTCCCTAACGCAGGGGTTGCTCATTTAAATCCGAACCGCTAAGGGTTCCGGAACAGTTGTTCAACAGAGTCCGCTTTGTCAGCGCTCTCATCACGCTGATCCGCTGGGATCTTGGAACTCGCTGTCCGATATCTCGAACTCCGCCTTAGGGCGTCTCCAGGTCATTGGAACCTTCGACAACACTCTCTGTCATCAAGAGGTTGAGGGAGGGTGGCCGCCGGGAGAGAGTTCATCTCCGAAGGCCAGAGACCCAACCAAGACGACACTCCGATGAGCCCAGCCGGACTGCATATGTGTTCACAAGCATAACAACTATGAAGTAAAATCAATGAGAGTGCGGACACTTATGATCGTATAGGGGCTTTCCTCTGCCAGCTACTCTTCCTGCAAGGCAGGAGTTGCCGTGGTGGGAGAAGTCCGAAGGGACGCTTTTCCTTCATGCCCCACTGGGCGTGCTTTCCTCTTTTTCTCCTCCCAATTGGGGGAGGTAGAGTTTTCTGTTTCTCCTTGGGAGGAATTTGCTTGGCTGCCATCGGATGATGTGGGTATGACGGCCTGCCGACGGGGCTCCTCCCGGCCCATGGCCTGTATTCTTAGGCCTTCACCTTCCATATGTTTTTCTTCTTTCCACCTCCTCTTCACAGGAGGAGGCGCCTTGGCCATCTTAGGACGAGGCTCATTGAACTGGCCGTGAGACCTTCCTGGTCCCCTGGGCCTTTTTCGCCTCTTCCCCGGTGCTTCTAGGCGCCTGGATCAGATTCCATGGCCATGAGACATCACCGATCTTCTCAAGCAAATGGAGCCGATAGCCAATCTACTCCACTGCCTCCACATAGTCCTGATCAACAGGCCTACTTAAGACTCCCCCATGAATGTATTGGGAAAACTCAACCGTGGTAGTCCCAAACTCTCACCGACTGGGCTGCTAGCTGCATGAAGCAAGTCCTCATGGGGTCTCCTGGATGTGGGAGGAGGTATTTGAGTACCTTTAAAATAATGCCTTCCACGCCTTTTGTGCTTCATTCATAGAGCCTTTGAAGTGTCCTCAGTTCAGTCGGACGAACTCCACAGATTGGACTCGCCCGCCTTACACGGCAGCATCCGCAAACGAGGCATGACTTGACACATTGACAAGCTTGATGTCTGGTCTCATGCTCTTGATGCGGTTTGGAAACTGGGGCTCAGCTCAGAGGTTCTCCCCAAGTCAGACCTTTTTCCTGTGAGGTGAGCCGCATAGCTCCGGACGGAATTTCGGGAGGTCGCCGCCAGCTTCGCTGCCTCGGTAATGTAGAACCACCCCGACACTTCTTTACGGCTCGCAAAGGAGCCGCCCAGCCAGGTGACGTTAGGCATCTGCCCACCATGGCCCCTCCGCGAATTCGCTTGTTGCCGCCATAAATCTTCGCCTTCACGCAGAAGATTTGGTGCCACAGCCGGGCGTGAGCCGGATGCGAGGAAGGCTCTCGCATACGACGGTGAACGCCGAGATGTTGAGGACGTAAATTCGGGCCAGATCATGGAAATTCCAGCCCGTAGAATGTACATTCTCGCGATTTAAGGGGTGAAGTGGAAACCGTACCACGACGGCGGGAGACAAACACGACCTTCGTGGGGGTCCCGGTCGAATAACTGCCCAATGTCCGTAGCGGTGAGCTATGTCTCGCGCTGGCATCCGTAAGAGTTCAAGATTTATGAAGTATTCTTCTCCTGGACGGTAGAAGCCACCCACTGCCTCCTGCTCGTGACATGTTTAGCTGGCGCGGAGAAGTTCTGCTTGGGCGCCGGAAAGCTCGAGGAGGCAAGATAAAAGGAGGAAGAAGGCGTAAAATGGGGAAATCTTATCCCTTTATAGAGGCGACGAAAAGCGCGCGCCCCCATTCTTGTTCGCTGGGAATTGTTTGCTTCCCAAGCACCGATTGATGATGTGGGTGGATTACTATACCCGTGAGATTGATGAGAACTTGCTAACAGTGGGGAGGCGACCTTCGCTTGACAAGACGTGTCAAGGAAACCGCCAAAAATGCGCTTGTGGCTGGGTTGTGGGAAACGGTTCGAATAAGACCCGACTGTATGACACATCGCTGTGCCTAAAAAGTTGTCAGCAGATTGCATTTGTGAAATACCATCTCTCTACGGTGGCATGTGAAGATTATTTCAGGATCCTGACACGTTCAAGTGTTCGATAATTACTTTGAGTACTGAGAAGGAACCCACCGCAATGTCAAGAGATTGCGCCGACTCCATTGTCATTGAAGCTCGTCTGAAGCACCGAGGGAGTCCCAGATTAGGGTATCCTGGATGGCCAGACCAGAGCACAACGCGCCAGACTATTGAAGTGTGAAGATACAAGACTCAAGACTGAATCTGGTCCCGGATAGGGACTTTCCTCATGCGGAAGGTAAGGTCATGATCCGGATATTATATTTGCTTCCTTGTAACCACTCCATGTAAATTCTAGCCCTCTCCGTGTCATATAAACCTGAGAGGTTGTCCATAGAAGGCCGATCACACCATAATCATACCATCATAGGCTAGCTTCTAGGTTTAGCCTCTAACGATCCTCGCGGTAGATCTACTCTGTACCACCCATATCTTCAATATCAATCAAGCAGGAAATAGGGTTTTACCTCCATCGAGAGGGCCCGAATCTGGTAAACATCTGTGTCCTTGCTTCCTCGTTACCATCATCCTAGACGACAGGATCGTGACCCCCTACTCGAGATCCGTGGTTTTGGACAATCGACACTTACCGCACTCATGACCCTTTTTGCGCGGAGAAGTTAGCTGTACCCATAGAAGCAATAGCACCAGCCGAATTCTTGCCTCGGCTGTGAGACGGCAATGGCGCAATGACGCAACAAGCACAAGTTGCCGAATCTATAATGACGGTACCAAGACACGGCGGTCAACGCCGGATTAAAGGGCCCTAAACCGCTAACGGAAGAAGCCATTCAAAGGAAACAGAGATGTCCATCCAGTTTACAGAATACTCGATCAGCTCCTTGGGCGATTCATGGCATTTCCGGCAAGTCGCCAATCATAACAATACATTGTTGGGTTTTTAAACAGGCCAGCAAACTAGATGCATAACACAAGGGGAAAGGGTCGCCAAATGAGTGGACAATGACGTAAGAGCCTCGTCAACCGGCAATTTCCGGGGACAAGAAATTTCTCGCGGGTAAAAACGGGTAAATATGGTATATGTCACACATATCCTTGCTGGAGCGCAGACACGGATGTTCACGCCTACAGAGCCGCCGCCCCAAAATTCAACCCATGGTTGGCTTGTCCGATCACCTTCGATCGAAAGGACCACCCAACCAGCATCCGCTTCATGGAGGTTCGGCAGTTTCTGGTCCTGATCCAATCATCGATGGATCCACCTTATGCAGTCCTCATGGACGAAGCGGCAGCAGTCTCAACCTGCTTTACCAGGACACTATCCAAGAAAATGGACATTGATTCGCCAAGAATCAAGCCCACTAAATTTTTAAAGGAGTAATACCGTAGAGGCCCGCCGCATGTGCTCAATAACATTGTGTCGCTCTTGCCTGGCTGCTAACTTCGAAGTGAAGACTTGATTCGAGTATCGCCCCTCCCCGCGGGCGGATATCACGACTGCTTAAACCACTTTTTGCTCGTTTAATGTGGTCCCAAGACCTAACTTATTTAAAGCTCAAGATGCTCGGCCCACGGTGTCATTACAATCACGGAAACAGGGAACGCCCTTCCAGATTAGTGAGCATATCATGCTATCGCGTTCGGCATGGCGGCCTGGGGCCAAGCTCGCACACCTCATTGGCTATCAGCCTCCGGACTTTATTAAACAAGTCCGTTAGTTCCGCATGCTGACAGCTCGGTAATTTAGAGTTGACTAGTTAGCCGCTTTCACGATCGCCTCTAACACACATCCAGAAATTGCATCATTGCGTATAATTGTGCACTCAAATGCCTTGGGCATCCGAGGCACACGGATGTGCCTATAGGCACGGTTCAATCCTATATGGCCTTCCCCTTTCTTTAATTATTTTTATCTTTTACCACAGGTGAATTAAACCTATTCA
The DNA here is from genome assembly GCA_021605205.1 of Aegilops longissima. Lineage (NCBI taxonomy): Eukaryota > Viridiplantae > Streptophyta > Magnoliopsida > Poales > Poaceae > Aegilops > Aegilops longissima. The sequence continues at coordinate 13,121 of JAHIAM010007050.1, forward strand.
TCCTACGGACTTCATAAGGACTCTTTTTTCGAGCCCGCCTTCATATAAATAGTCAAGACCATTCTCTCAAGGAACTCTCTCAAGGCTTAAAGCGACTGGACGCAAGGGAGGTCCAAAGGATTTGTAGACCAAAATTTATTCAAGAACCAGATAGAGCTTTTCCTCTTCTTCTTAAACCCCCGCATGTAAAATGGCCTTTGTGATTATGGTGCCCTCCGTCGATCATGTTTTGACGTGATCAATCAGATTCCAGTGAAAACAATTTTATTCGGTATTGCCTTTATTCATGGATCAGATTCCGCCTCGCTTGGTCTCACTCACACCTCGGCACAAAGTGCCGGGGCTCTATATGACCACACATGTGTTGCCAAACAAAAGACCGAATAGCTTTATTGCACACCCGCGCCCCGACCTTGGCATTATATGCATCGGCTCCGAATCATGTCTTTGGTCAATAGCCAGTTGCTCGCCCTGTTTGCTACCTTACGCTTCGCTTGTTCGAGTAGCGAAAAGGGGAGAACTACTGCATTGTGTTTTGTCTGCCCGGTCAAGCACCTTTAGTAGAGAAAGCTTAAAAGTGACTGTCATGTGATGCGCGAGCTGGGTCAGCCACCCGGGCGATTTATTAAAATCTTCAGCGATTGTTTCTATTACACACGGCGATTGTTTTCCGTCACATACGTATGCATCCGCATCCGATAGCCACATATACCGGGCTATCGCTTCCAGCCCCATCGCCAAACTCCTATGGCTTAGTGAGAGTGGTAAAGCCACATAGGCCGGATTGCCCGGTTCACCGACCGACACCTCCCTTCACGACCAAGACATTGGGTCAAGTGTGATCATAAAGATTTCTAAACACCCCGTAGTATCTACATGGGGGCCGAAGCCGATTTAATCGGAAAACTCTCAGGAATAAAAAACGGTCGACGGAGGGAAGAACTTCGCATAATGGCACAAATCTATCACAAAGCCTTAATATATAATGAAGCCATCGCAGTTCGGTACATTCATTCGAACATAATGTCCTTGAGCATCGACCATCAAGGGGGCACCTCTAGGACGCCTTCTAAGTAGCCCGCGCAAGGGTCCTTGCTCTAGGGCCTTCAACTGCAATTATCGGGCGCCTTCATCTTCGCCGCAAGGACCGGGTGAAGGCCATCCGCACCTTCTATGCACACCGACCGCTTGATTGCGCTTTTGATTCGAGCACTAAATCGACGAACGCCGCATCAGCCGAAATAGCTGCTCGAATGGGTTTATTGGCCATACAAACTATGACGCCCTTCATGGCCTCTCCTGAATCTTATGCAGTCGCCCACTCACGCCATTTGGACGCTTAATAGCCGCCAGTGCTCCTACACCGTGAACAAAGTGACAGCACGCCTGTCAGATGTCCTTCCGGAAGTCGAAGAATTATGCCAAGGCCCAAGGCATTCTTCGAAGATCCGCAAAGCGCCTAGAGAACTCCAGTCGACAAGCAAGGCATATCTCTCGATCACCAAACTTAGTCCTCAGAAAGAAAGGCTTACAACCGCTATCTGTCCGCCCGACGGATTCTCACAGCCACTCGATTTAGACCACGGTCTTTGGCCTCCTAAAGGGCTTTGAAGAAGTCTCGCTGCATTGGCTTTATTATCCTTGTCGAGGGACTTCCACTTCAGGCCGACGCCCTGAGCTCTTGCTCTACTATGGCGCCGGTGGCCTGTTCGCCTTCAAATCAGCACCGCTTTATCAGAAATGTGATTGTTCAACCTCACGCTTCCTTGGCATGAGCAAGTTCCCCGTGAGGGTCTCCACCGCAGCGCCATCTGCAATTATACATAACAATGTCTAAGTTTCAACCTAGTGTTCGGACATTCATATAGGCACAAACGGTATGTTCAAAACATACCTTGCGCCTCGTTGAGCTATTTGTTAATGAGGACAATGTCCTTGATCGCCAGCTTCGCCGCTTTAGTTCGTAAACCTCCGCGGACTGCGCTGCCGCTAACAATGAAGCCTGTTTTTCAATCAAGGTATGTTACTTCTCATGATATCTATAGATCCTCCGTTGTCTTTCTTCATGGGGCCACCGAGTCTCGGGGCTACTATCTATCTACAAAGCGATTGTTCATGTGGAAAGTGGCTAAAGACATTACATCGCACCTCAAAGCCTGTTGGTAGGCTCAGAAGGTTTCATTCAGCCCACTTTAGCGGACTGAATCTTCTCAACCACCGCATCTATCAAGGTATGGTGCTCTTCCAAGACGGACGACTTTGCAAGACGTCCATCAGAGTGTCCAAAGGCCCGGATTCATGGAGGTCGCCAGAATAGGCGCCCTCCCTTGAGGGGGGGGCTCACCCGACTCCGGATCCGCCTATGGAGCGGTATTCGCAATGAATAACCAGACCGCCATCCCCGTCTTCAAGGGGATCGCCTCGCGTCCCCAACGGGCCGAGGTATTGCCTTCCGGCCAGATGATGGTCCCCTGCATCTTCTCGATTGACACGGATAAACCGATGACACTCGATGTCATCCGCCGACGAGAAACTTAGGAGGCGCCTCGCCTCCATCATCTCCAGCGCAAATCCCGACGAGGAGGATTGTTGAGGGAGATCGCGGGCCGGATCAAACACATGATTTAATGTTATTCCACACCGTAAAGGAGTGGATGTATGTAAAGCATTCTCGTACTTACGATCGGCAAGGGGCTTGGTCCGGGGGCTTGGGGATGTCCCCTCTGCCCCGATCTGAGTCATCCAAAAGGGATAACTTTCCTCTTGTGCCCTCACCTCCGGTCTCGGAGGCCGCCTCTTTTTCCCTATGAGAGGAGGCTTATCTTCTCTCCTCCTCCTTGTCCTCGCTTGCCTCCTCGAGAGAGGAGGAGCCTGTCCCTCCCAAGGTAGCATCCGAGGTACCTTCGCAGGAGGCCACGCCTCCTTGTTCTTTTTTCTTCTTGTCCTTCTCGCACTGCATGGTGTGTCGACCAGCATCCACATTAGGGAGAGGATCGGCTGAGTCTTCGGAAGGGAGCCCGACACCTGATCCGCCTCCGCCTTTCTTTGTCTAGACCTGTTTAAAGGTGGAATTGTTAGTATCCCTTGAATTAATGAATCAAGCTATTGGCGAAGCTTATTCTTACCGGGGCCGGATGGTTGCAAATAACGCTAATGTCTTCGGATGTCTCCGCCACGACTTTTGAGATTTAAAGAGCAATTTGTGATCTCTTTGTGCGTCAGGTCGAAGAATCGCCGCAGGGGTTCAAGGGTCCTTCCAGATTAAACTCCCACAACGGAGAGGCCATCGCCGCGAGAAGAGTTCGCAGATGAGCATCACCAACCACGCCAAGGAGGCGAGTGTTGTTCTCTATGATACTTTTGATGCACTTTGCAGCATCAGCACCTCATCGGTCGATCCCCGCTGACCCTTGTTGGTCCATGACGCGAGTCGAGAGGGGGTCCTGACAGATGCGGTGGAGTGGCCACCACTTGGTACCACGGGTTCGTGGATATAGAAACACTCATGCTGCTATGTCTTGACGGTATCCACAAAGGCCCCTTTAGGCCAGAGTAGCGTGAGGAAGCTTGCTCACCATTTCGCCAAGAATCCGATGCTCCTGTGGACCACCTTCGCTTCACGTTGAAGACCTTGAGCCATAGGCTGAAGTGTCGGGATGCGGAGAAATGCCTTTATGATGATGAACGCCGAGATGTGGGGAAGTAGTTAAGCTAGATTCAAAATCTGGCCCATAATAGAACATGAGGCCACGAACAAAGGTGAAGGGGAAACCCAACCCGCAGAGGAAGTGAGGGATGAACATGCACTCTCGCCAGTGCTCGAGTAGGGATGATTACCCTTAGCCGGAGCATGTGTGCAATTTCCAAGTTATACTCGCCCCGGAGTCCCCGGATATACTTCTTCGTCACGGAAGAGGCCACCCACTTTCCCCGAGAGCCGATCCCGGACATGGTCGGAAACGTGGTGGCAATGGAGAAAGATTGAGACTTGGGCGCCGAGCTCAAAGATGAGAGAGGACTAGGAGAAGGTGTGGGTAAAAGACGTCCTTATCCCTTTATAATGGCAACTAATATCGTTTACCTCGCAAGCCTTTAAAATTTGCCTATTTCCAAGGGGTCGTGGATATATGGTTGATTACCCAGCCTCATTGATGAAAATCCACAATAAGGGGACATGATCTCACTTGACAAGACGCGTCACTAGAAGTTGCGCCTCAAACGCTTAAATGGGAGGTTGAAAAATGATTTGAAATAATGAAGTAGCCAGACGTAATGTCTCGCCAAAAAGATGTCAAGACATGACCCATTTTGTCTAAGTATTCACTTTTGTCTGTGGTTGTCACTATTGTACGAGTCGGATATAGTTCTTTTGGTCAAACTATTCTTTGAAGTGTTCGAGGAGGAACCCGCTTGCAATGCCAAAGACAATTTGCATGCCGGACATATCGTCATTGAAGCCTGGTCTAGGGCTACCGAGGGAGTCCTGGATTATGGGGTCCTGCCGCTCGGGCTATGTGACATGGGCCGGACCGGTGGGGTGGAAGATTGCATAGAAGGTCGAGTCCCGGAGGGACTCTCCTTGACATGGAAGGCAAGCTTGCATGCTCGGATATGAAGATTTCTCTTAAACCGACCAGACAACCCTAGCCCTCCTTTGTCTATATAAACCGGGGTTTAGTCCATAGAGCCAATCATAATCATACAAGCTAGACATCTAGGGTTAGCCATTACGATCTCGAGGTAGATCAACTGTAACCCCTATATTCATCAAAGTCAACCAAGCAGGAAGTAGGGTATTACCCATTAAGAGGGCCCAAACCTGGGAAAACATCATGTCCCTCAGCTGGCCCTTTTGATCCCAGACGATAGTACGGACCCCCTACCCGATCTGCCGGTTTTAACATCGATAACCACTTGGTCCCTCTTTCTTCCAAACAAATCCATCAGATGTTCAACCTGGCTCGCCTGCCCGGCACTAGTGGAGAAAAGACTAGCTAACGGCATGCCAAAACCAACATTGGTATGGACACCGATGCCACCAATATGGCGCCAAGTTGAAAATTAGCGCCATGCTGGCAACCCACCATCAAGATTTTGATTTGCAATGGCGCGGCCTGCTTTTCCACGCCAAAGCAAAGATAGTCATCAGCCAGACATTCCATGTTTTCTCGGCGCTTAGTATTTTTATTTACAAATTTGAAATAAAAGCTCTACATCAAGGATTTCGTTTTAATGACATCATAATCTAGTTTCGTAATAGTCACCAAATCAACTATACATAAATAGTCCCAATGACAGATTTAAGTTCAAGAATGCACTTATTGATATAGTTCAACAAAGTAGGCAAAGTAGCACAAATATGAATGTACAAGTTCAATAAATAGAGGTGATAGTAACATGATATATATCTTCCATGCAAGCCAACTAGCTTACTACGAATTTTCACAAGCGGAGTCGTGGTCATAGTCCGAGGTGCACCATCATCACTGCCACAAAGTTTGTAGTAGACCATGATCTCGCCACGATCATAGTTGAGGTAGAACGTGGCTCTCTCCCCAGCTTCCATCTCATAATCATCCTAAGGCTTCCAACCAGGCAACCCAAGTAGGTTTGGTTTGCATCAAGCAGACAAGACAAAATTTTGGGTCACGATCTTCATGAGGGTGCACCGAAATGTGATGGTGGCATCAACTAGAACTTTTAAACTCTTCTAAGAAGTCACGCCTGCCCCAAGGGATGACCTGAGCAAAATTGAAAGAAAGAAGTAGCTAGCTAGTTACACAATTGTCTTGTCATGCATGAAACTCAATCAAAACATGTTCAAATCCAAACATGCCGCCCTAGTGAGGGAGTCATTCAAGTATCTATGAAGAACTTTATCCCTTTGGCATCTCACCAACCACATGTCCACATGGGGCATCCATTTACTACTTTCATGCATGAAGTTGAGAAAATACATACATAAGATGCACATAAATATAATGCAACATAATAAGCAGCTATAATTTAACCAGCTTATCCGCCCACTAGTTATTAACACATACGTATGTACTTGTATAAAACAATTCTACAAACCATGTGTAGGTCAAACATAAAACATGCATAAAGTTAAACAGTTCATAAGGGAGGTAGCTGCTAAGCTAGTGGCCAGAGGGACCGCCTCGTGGTCGTGTCTAGTCAACCCATGATGACACCCCCACGACCTCCTCCTCATGCTCCAAGGCATCCCAGTCCATGGGATCCTCCTCCTCGCCTTCCTGGCTGCATACCAAGTAACATCATCTTGTTGCCTCCACGATTTTGTCATCTCTCGCAAGCTCGCCACCAATGGGTCAAGAACTGCATCTCGCCCTCTTTACTCTCCTCTCCTCAAACCTAGTGCATATCCTCATGTCCTCCACACGGTGAACAACGTAACTCACTACACCTGTGGAAGTTCAGATTCCCCTTCCCGGAAGAACTCTCACCATGGCATCATAAGCGCACGCTAACTCCGGGTATCCCAATGGCCAAGTTCATGGACCACATTGTCCTTCCTAATGGTGGCATAGCACTTATTTCCTTCTCCGCACACACCACGAAACTTGGGCCATCTGTGACGATGCATATACATATATAACTAAACAAGTTAGTAAAATTGGGCATATTAGTTATTAGGAAAGGCAAATCGAGTTAGAACCCGGCAGCACACAAGCATGAGGCTTATGGAGTCAGCTGGCTCTCTCTCTCTCCTAGGCTATCTCCTAGGCTCCTAGGCGATCACCGCCGGTGGCCACTCCGCCCTCCCGGGCGGCCACCTTCATACCGCCGGGTTACACTCCGCGCCGGGCGGCCACCGCCTCCCGCCACTTGTCACTGAGGGTGGCAGCCATCAACCAGGCCCTGGTCTCTTTGTGGAAGAGTTGCTGCTAGGATGGCCATGGATCCTCCTTCACTCAACTATGCTCGAGGTAAAGATTTTCAACATTCAATGAGGCAAAATTTTGTCATCCAGTTGGTGTTTTCACCGTTTTCGCCAACGAGAGTCTATTTGTGGTTTCCTTCACTGTGTTTCGCTTCCAGTTGATTGTCACACGGTTAGTATCACGTTGCAATCATGTTTGGTGGTTATCCCTGCTCAGGTAGATGCATCTCAAGGATAGAACTTTAAGTTTTCGCTGCCTCAAAAGTAGTGGGTTTGAAATCTATAATCATGGCCGGTGGTTGAGAAGGATTTTGAGTTAGTGTTCAATCTTTGGGGCTTTGAGGACCTAACTGCTACGTGAAGAGCAACTTTTATTGTGAGGAAGAAGCTTGACTTTGGTCATTAGTGGGCCGCGCCTGCTGAGCAAAGCCGGGCAGTAGTCTCCGCAATCAACCCCGCGCTGTTCTTGCCTGGGGCTTGGTGAATATTCTAACCCCCAGCAATAATGTGGCCACAGACATAATGCCCAATGCCCAGTATTATTTCCTCGAGAGGATCACGCAATGCTACTGCCAGTGTGAATTGGGTCGCTCAAATAACTCATAATACCAAGACTAGTAACCCGGTATTTGATACCGTGTCTGCTCATATTTGTAACTCACAAAGCAGAGCTGCGGAATAAGCGGAGACTAGCGGCGACGAGGTGACGATGCCGGGAATGGTTCCAGTCGATGTGATCGCCACGGCACGCTACCTCTTCATTTACCTACGGATTAGTTTTGAACCTTAATAATTGTTATTTGGTGCCAAGTTTGAGCATGAACATTGTATCGGATCGCTGATACGAGATGGCTACTCATTTAAACCGAGAATAATGGTTGTTCTATTTATATGAGAGATATGTTTTATGGTCATGTCTGATGGTCAATGGTTTATTCTTAATGAATTTTGTTTAGTGTTACACATATTCATAGCGTGAATACCAAAAGATGTAAAGTTGATAACGATAGTCCCACATACTTGTAACGCCGCCTTTGGTCACATTGGTGTCAAGCGCATGAAGAAGCTCCATGTCGATGGACTTTAGAGTCTCTCGATTATGAATCATTTGACACATGCTAACCATGCCTCATGGGCAAAATGACCAAGACTCCGCTCTCCTGAACAATGGAGCGAGCAACCAACTTGTTGGAAATCATACATACCGATGTAAGCGGTCCAATGAGCGTTGAGGCTCATGGAGGATATCGTATGTTCTCACTCACAGATGACTTGAGTAGATATGGGTATGTCTACTTGATGAAACACAAGTCCGAGACCTTGAAAAGTTCAAGGAATTTCAGAATGAAGAGAATCAACGTGACCGAAAGATAAAATTCTACGATCGGATCGTGGAGGAGAATATTTAAGTCAATAATTTGGTACACACTTAAGAAAATGTGGAATCGTTTTAACTCACTACCGAACACCTCAAGAAGGTGTGTCCGAACGTCAGAATCGCACTCTATTGGATATGGTGCGATCTATGATGTCTTACCGATTTACCGCTATCATTTGGGGATACGCCTAGAGACAGCTACATTCACTTTAAATAGGGCACCGCCTAAACTGCTGAGACGACACCGTATGAATTATGGTTTGGGAAGAAACCTGTCGTCTTTCTAAAAGTTTGGGGATGCGATGCTTATGTCAAGAAACTTCAACCTGAAAAGCTCGAACCCAAGTCGAAAAATGCGCTTCATAGGATACCCTAAGAAACCATTGGGTATACCTTCTACTTAAGATCCGAGGGCAAGATCTTTGTTGCCAAGAACGGATCCTTTCGAAAAGAGTTTCTCTAAAGAAGTAAGTGGGAGGAAAGTAGAACTCGATGAAGTACTACCTCTGAACGGGATAGTAGCAGCTCAGAAAATGTTCCTGTGATGCCTACACCAACTAAGAGGAAAATAATGATGATGATCAAGGTACTTGGATCAAGTTGCTACTGAACTTCAGGTCCACAAGGACACGCTCGCACTGCAGTGGTACGGCAACCCCGTCTCCGGAAATCATGTTGTTAGACAACGTGAACCTTCGAACTATGAAGAAGCGATGGCGGCCCAGATTCCAACAAATGGCTAGAAGCCATGAAACCGAGATAGAATCCATGTATGAAAACAAAGTATGGACTTTGACCGACTTGTTCGATGATCGGCAGCGATAGAAAACAAATGGATCTTTAAGAAGAAGACGGACGCGATGGTAATGTCACCATCTATAAAGCTCGACTTGTCGCTAAGGGTTATCGGCAAGTTCAAGGATTGACTACGCGAGACTTTTCTCCCAGCGAAGCTTAAGTCCGTCTCAATCATGTTAGCAATTGCCGATACTATGATTATGAGATATGGCAGATGGACGCCAAAAAACGCCTCCTTAACGGTTATCTTAAGGAAGAGTCATATGATGCAGCCGGAAGGTTTTGTCGATCCTAAGAATGTTAACAGTATGCAAGCTCCAGCGATCCATTTATGGGCTGGCAAGCATCTCGAGTTAGAACATTCGCTGATGAGATGATCAAAGCGTTAGTTTATGCAGCATTTATGGAGAAGCTCACATTAAGAAAGTGAGGGGAGCTCAGAGCATTTCTCATATTATATGTAGATGACATACTTTGATGGGAAATGATATAGAATTCTTGGACAGCATTAAGGCCTACTTGAATAAGTGTTTTTCAATGAAGGACCTTGAGAAGTTGTTATATATTAGGCATCAAGATCTATAGAGATAGATCGAGACGCCTCATAGGTCTTTCACAAAGCACATACCTTGATAAGATTTTGAAGAAGTTCAAATGGATCAGTCCAAGAAGGGTTCTGCTCAGTTGTAAGGTGTGAGATTGAGCTCGCTCAACCCCACCACGGCAAAAGATAAAGAAGAGATGAGTGTCATCCCCTATGCCTCAGCCATAGGATCTATTATGTATGCCATGCTGTACCACCTGATGTAAACCTTGCCGTAAGTTTGGTAGGAAGGTACCAAAGTAATCCCGCAAGGAACACCGACGGGTCAAGAATATCCTGAAGTACCTGAAAAGGACAAAGGACATGTTTCGTTTATGGAGGTGACGAAGAGCTCGTCAGAAGGGTTACGCCGACGCTTAGCTTCGACATGATCTGGATGACTCTAAGGGTCTCGAGATCCTTTGACTGCCAGCGGACGGACATTCCGGGCATCGAAGGACCCCTGATCCCAATTCCACAACGGAACCACGCGCAACGCCTACAAGCCGGTTAGTCGCCACGGGCCTGACCACCCTTTTAGTGGACCAAGGCATCTTATTCTCCTAAGAGTTCCCTGCCTCAATTCCGACACCCAAAGTTCGATCAGCGTTCGACCTTGGATGAGTCGACCTGCACAGCCGATGGACCCTGGCACCCATCAAGAGGTAACCTCAGACCAAAATACCAGCGACATCTATAAGACCGCCCAAAGGCAATAGTCCCAGACGATTCGAAGAACTGTGTCAAGTTAGAACTTGTTCACTGGATGCGATCCCTTAAGTAGCTCATGTTTATAGGGCTTATTCATGCTTGAATCGGATCGGTCAAAAATACCATCATTCATTGTCGGAGTGAGGCCTTTCCCCATTTACCCATAGTTGGGCTAGATAAGGTGGAGCCAAGTGATCAAGGGCAACAGCAAGATAGGCTCATAAGTAACCTGCTATGCCGGACGAGGCCTTTCAAGACGAGGGTTCGCATCAACAGGGTTATATCCGTCCGGGGACCAAAGGCCGCATGCTGAGCAATCCAAACAATGAAACATCATGGGCACATCGGTCATGACGGGTCGCATCCCAGGCCCCCGCAGGGACCATTCAGATACCAGATGAACATCAACGCAGACGATATGGGATCCGCCTTACCCCCCAAACCCACTAACATATAAATTTCGGTGTAACAGGCCCAAGAACGCTAACAAATGGGCAGGAGCCGTGAAGATGTGTAGGTTCTCAAGAATCTGGGAGCCAGAAGTCACCAGCTCACCTCCGACGAAAAGCGCTGCCCAGACCAGTAAAGTCCAAATCAGCAAAATCATTCAGCTAATATCTACCATGGGCATGGATGCACAGGACCGCAGTCAAACTTTTTATCCTAACAGGACTTCTTAAGCCAAAATAGTCAAAGTAATAACATGAAACGGTCTCTCGAGAGAGAACTACCTATATGGCTATTCTTAAGGATCGCCTCGCCGAGGATGCGAGCGTCTGACGGGGGTTCAAATACCTTTGCGCATTCTTATGAGCGTATTCAGACGTCCAGGATTACAATCCAGCTGGACCTTTATATATTAAAAGGAACGCTGGATCGCAGTCAAAAAAAGTTAAGCATCGTGTTGTTTTACCTAAAATCTTCATGGTTGTGCTACTCATGGACATCTGCAAGCTTGGATCAGAAAAATGATTGCCAAAAAACTCAAGCAGTCTGTGAATAGTGAAGTTTGGCCTAGCATCACTTTAATATTGCTTGGTAAATTGGTTGTTTAGTCCGTCCTACCTTTATCCATTATGTCCCGTGCAAGGACATCACTGTGTACTGGTTCACGGTAAGTCCTATATGGAAGCCAAATGTGCATGTCGGAGCTCAACCAGGTAATGCTTATGGAATCTTGGTATCCCTGTCCCTGGCTTTTAGAGTAGTCGCGCCTCCAAGTGGGTATTGGACCGAATGGTAGTCAGGGATCTCCTGTGGCATTCAGAAGATCACCGTCTCATGGACGGATGATTGAAATTTGGTCATCCAGTGCGGGGCGATTGATGAAGCCCAAGCCTTTGTCGTCAGTTGAGTGTAGTGCATTATGACTAGATATCTATATAAAGACCAGATAGAGCCTCCACTGGTATGTTTCCAAAATTTTATGGGCACGGCCCGTGGAGATGTATAAACTGTTCGGATCACAAGAGAAGTGTCCGGACTTGACCGAGGGGCAGGACTAAGCTGCTGCCAGAACTCAAGTAAGTAGTCCGAACGGACAAGCTGTTCATTCATTTATTTTAAATATATGCCCTTTAAAGGAGCCATTTCTTGAACAGGAGTGGATAGCCAAGGCAAAGTTAAAAAGGTGTCCGGCTCCTCCCGGAGACCACGGGATCCCATCTGACCAAGATGTTGAAGGTGGCGCCTTTTGAAGAAGGCGGAAGGGGGGGGAAGCAACCGCCTCGAAGGAGGCTATCAAGGAAGGAGGGATTAAAAGTCCCACCTTCCGAGGAGAAAGGGACCGCCGGAAGATCCGAGGGGTCAAGGCCTCAAAGAGGGGAAAAATCTTCGAGAGTCCTGGGAAGTAACCCAGCCGCATTATTTCCCAAGGGGATCAGCCCCAAATGGGTAAGTAAAAAGAAGGGGTCTTGTAAATAAGGAACATCCCCGATTTATTTATGAAGATAACCAAATTGTACCTTGTAGTTCGGACCTCAGCCCTTCTCAAGGAGCTCGCCTTGGGGATCTTCCGGAGATGATGGAGAAGCGCCCCACCTTCGACCCCATGTGGCGGGGCGACCCAGGTGTCGCCCAGGGTTCCCCGTCCCGGGGGCTGGAAGGTCCGCGCCAAGTGGTGCGGCGGGGAGGAAGGATCTGCCGGGGAGCGGTTATTTCAGAAGATCACCGTGCTCTAATGGGTACGGTGATTGAAAAATTGCATCCGGGAGGCGGATTGCATGAAGCCCCGAACTTTTGGGGTTTGAGGTAGCAAAAATGATGTACCTTTGACAATGCATATAAAATGCCCCAAGATAGTAGCCCGAGACTCGGTATGTTGTCAAAATTGACAAGTGCCGAGGATCAAATTCTCGTTATAACATATCGCCGCCCTAAAAGGTGGCGGGCGTCCGGAGGCCGGATGATGAATATGCCGAACTAAAGCGGCAACTTGGCGAGGCGGATGGACATCCGGCTGGTCAATAAACGGTTTGACGAATCACAAGGTGCGATTTCTTCCGGACACCTGGTAAGGGGCTTGGCCCATGTTTACTATTGGTATGCTTAATGCAGATGGTGCCGCTGCATGGAGGAGCTGCGGGGAATTCGCCGAGCAAAAGAGCAAGCCAGGTTAAGTAATGCGGCCTTTAAAAGGCGAAGAGCTAAAGCCAACGGCTGCTCCCGCCAAGAAAGAGGAAATGGCCATATGGCCAAAAAGGTTAAGGAATACTACCACCGCGGGTTCTTGAAAAAAGAACGCGGGAACAAGAGGGCCTAAAAAGGCCGCCGAATCCAAGAATGCCCCTTTCCTTTGAGAGCGCCAAGGAGGAGCTGTCGGGCCGGGCAATTGCGGCGGAAAACCGTTTCGCTGGGAGGAAATATACGGATCCAAAGTATGCTCGTTGGATAAGTTGTGGAGTTCGAGGATGCTTATCCGGACTTGGCGGCGGCGGCCGCGACGCGGTTGAAACCCGGGGCCGAAGGGCAAGAAGGGAAGAGCTATATTGGTCGCAATTCCATAGTCCGGAGGCCCTCCGCCCGACCGGATCGGTTGGGAATGGGCCGAGTTGAATCGGTTTCCGGTTTGAAATGAAGCATGTCTTGACTCACTTGTGGCCGGGCGGACCCCACCAAGAGTTATTTTGGTTTAGTGCAGCAGCTTTGCGGTACCTGACGGCCAATGAAGCGATCGGCGGTATTGAGGGAGGCGGATGGCCTTGCCCGTGTCAAGACATCCGGCGGAGATGAAGGCCACCGACTTGCATCCCAAGGTTGGACAAGGAGTACCCCGAGCACTACTTTGAAGAAGTCCTTGGCGTTTAATAGAGGCCAGGCTCAAGGATATTATGTTTAAATGACATGTATGATTTGTGAAAACAATGTTTCAATATAATATAAGAGCTTTTTATACTTGTGCGCTCAATTAGTAAACTACTCCCTGCGGCCGCTTATGTATATGTATATATAACCGAAAGATGGCAGTCCTGGTTTCAGCCCCCACGCACATAGTGCGGGGTGTTTACAAAAAGCGCTTTTTCACACTTAATCCAACGCCTTGGTCCTATTAAGGAGGTGATAGCGAGCAAACCAGGCAACCGGACTATAATGATTTATCACTTTCACTTAGCCATAGGAGTTAGAGTGGGGCTACTATATAGCCCTGGGCACCGCACTCTCCGAATTCAGGGTGCGATTGTGCCCGACCAAAACCGTCCTTCGTTAATGCGGAGGAATCCTAAACATTCCGTGAGTCATCGAGTGGTTGACCAGTCTCTCGCTTATCATGACAGTCCGTGCTTTCATCGAGGTGCTCCGGCCGAACCGGGCACAATGGCAGTAGTTCTCGGTGTCGGTTAGCCGTGAAAACAGAACATAAGGCAGCAAAACAGGAGCCGGGCAACCCAACATTTGACCAAAGACATGATTCGAGTGATGCATATCCCTAAGGTATTCGGTCTTTATGAAAATGGGCAGAATAATGCCCTAAGCCCCGTGTCCAGTGTACGCAAAAATTCTGTGCGGCCAATGCCAAAGCACCAGTCCTCCCGGTTATATTAAGGAACGGGGATGTATATCAACAAGAGATAGTGAAAAAGGTTTACGCAGGTCTTAATCAAAAGAATCCTTGCAACAGGTCCCTACGCACGCTCTGTCTCCGTTGCGCCGTATCCGGACGGGTGTAGCACGTTGTTCATCTAGAAGAGAGGAACTTAGTTTAAAAGAAAAGGACGTGCAAAGATGGACTTAATATTAAATAAAAGAGTATGGTTCAAGAAGTGAATAAGTTGACCTTTATTGTCTCTTGTTATACATGCATGCAGCCCGTCGTATGGGGATATGCTGCTAGTAGGCGCCGGACTCGCTAGCCGTGTCCGGGTTTGAATGACCAATTCAGTTCTTTGCCTAGCAGAGCGGATAGTTGTGGGGCTGTCAAGGCAGCTCCGTTCTTCCGTGCTCGAGTAACATAATACTTCCTTTTAACGAGATGATGCCGCTGGACCGGGCATTTTAAGTGTTAGAGATGCATAATGCGGTATTGCGTTAAAGCGGGCAAGCTTGCGTCCCAATAGTGCTTGATGGCTACTTTAACGGGCGATATGGAAGAGTAACCTTTCAGACGGAAGTTGTCGATGAACCGAACACAACTTCTAGCAGTATGGAGCCCGTATAATGGGCATATGGTCCTCGCATTACCCTTTAAAGAGGTGTTGCTACGGCAAATTTTGGTTGGTTTATCCCCATCCTGCGGATTGTGTCCTTATATAGCAGGTTTATGTCATCGCCGCCATCCATGAGGACTCTGGTAATTGGAATCCGCGATTATAGGATCCATATCAGGGTAGTCCATCCTGCGTCGGTTTTTTCGAATAGTCTCGATGGTCGAAGGTGATTGGTTTTGACAACATTGTGCGGCCGCCTTTTAGTGGGCCCGCTCTTTTTCCCTTTGATCACGTGAATTGAGTTTACTGTTTTAACCTCTTGTGGGAAAGTCTTTGTTTTCCGGCTCGCTTGTGGCTGTCGTCATCTTCACTTGGTGTGTCGAGCCCTTGTGTTCGCTGCTCGCCGGACTGTTTGAAGACCCAACAATTTCGGTGGGTATGGTTGCAGGCCTCCGTAGAGTACTGTGGATTTGACATATCTTGTCCAAGATTTTGTTGAAGTTGGATAGCTCATCGCTTTGTCCTTAAGGGCAGTTTTTGTTGTTGCCGTGAGCTTTTGAATCCAGCGTTGATCGCCGTGTTTTGGACTGTTCCTTTTAATCCGGCTGGTCCTTGTTGCGCGTGGTTTCCCATTTCCATCCCTGATTGATGTACTTGGGTGCTGGTGCTGCATCTTGCTAGCCAGCTATCCTCTCCGCACAAAAGCGGGTCATGAGGCTTGTTAATGCGGCCATTGTTCTTGGCTTTTCTTGGCCGAGGTGTCGCGAGCCATTCGTCCTGACATTGTGTTTGAAAGCTCTAAGGCTTGCGTCCGGACAACGATCTATTTGGTTCTTTTTAGTAAGGAACCTGTTCTAGAATTTCGGACGCGTCGTTGTTGATGATCGAAGGAGCCATCGGGCCTATCGGTGGCGACACGGAGGAACTCTCAATAAAGCACCAATGTCGGTGTCAAAACCCGGCGGATCTCGGGTAGGGGGTCCCGAACTGTGCGTCTAAGGCGGATGGTAACGGAGACAAGGGACACGATGTTTTTACCCAGGTTGGGCCCTCTCGATGGAGGTAATACCCTACTCCTGCTTGATTAATATTGATGATATGGCTAGTACAAGAGTAGATCTACCACGAGATCAAGGAGGCTAAACCCTAGAAGCTAGCCTATGGTATGATTGTTGTTCGTCCTACAGACTAAAACCTTCCGGTTTATATAGACACCGGATAGGGTAGGGTTACACAAGTCGGTTACAATGGTAGGGGATCTACATATCCGTATCGCCAAGCTTGCCTTCCACGCCAAGGAAAGTCCCATCCGGACACGGGACGAAGTCTTCAATCTTGTATCTTCAGAGTCTTGGAGTCTGGCCGTGACGATAGTCCAGCTATCCGGACACCCCCTAGTCCGGGACTCCCTCAGTCTTCCTCCATTGAAGTGCTGGCAAGTGAGCTCCTTGGTGGAGGTCCTGCAGATGAGGATCCTTTTCCTCCTGCCATTGAGGACCCACATACTTTACCTGAAAATGATGAGCCTGTTGAGGGTTTTCATGATGATGCAGTCAACAACAATGATATGGATGTTCAGGTTGCAGAGAATTGGGATAACTGGGAAGAGAATCAGCAGAACAACCAGAATGCTGCTCTTGAGAATCTAATGGATGCTGTGCAGCAGGAAGAAATGGCCTGGGCAGATGGAGAAGAACTCCTTCCAGCACCTAGCAATAGTAGTTTATCTTCAGACATGTCTTTCTCTGAAGGAGACAACTCAAATATGCTTTTGCCCCCTGTTGATGTGGAAGTTATTCATCCTAGGGCTGCAGTACCTGCTATTCTTCATCCTCCTGCCATTGTGATTGCTAATGGGCTGCAGAACATAATTCAAGCATATTAGTCAGATGATGAGGAACTTCCTTTATTGCAAGAGCAGATCCAGGATGTTGCTTTGGTTGAGGCTGTTCTGCATGATCAAGTTGTTGCAGACCATCTGCAACATGTTGCTTCCAATTCTCATGAAGCACATGTTTCTACTGATGTTTCTGCATCTATGGATGTGGCTCCTATCCCACCTGTACTGCTGGAAGCAGCTTTGGAGCCTCCTTTGATTTCTGATTTACCTTTGGCTGCTGTGCCAATTGATGAGCAAACTCAACCTTCACTTGCTAGTGGATCATTAAATGAAGTCTTGGATTGCAGTACTGAGCATGTTAATACTGCTAGAGGAAGCTTGTAGCCAGTGGAGAACCTAGAGGATCTTCAGTCATTGGCTCCAAGGTAATTGGGTTAACCAAATAAATGAACAGTTTAGCATGGCACCTTCTCTTCTTGGTTTGAAATGTATTCAGATGGCTGCTGCTGCTAACAATGAACATTTTGTTTCTGAAGAAGGCATGTTACTGTGGAAACAACACTTTAAAGAGCGATCTTTGGAAAGCAGGAGCTCTTTCTCTACCAACATTCCTGTAAGTTGGTTTAACTTTATTGTTGACCTGCTTTTGTCACCTGAAAAGTTTTCCTGGACTGTCAACATGTTAAAATCTGGAATGTGGAACTGTTCACTGCTGTGGAGAATATGGATCAAGCCATTTTGTTTCATATACCTGACAAGTGTCCTACCTCTCATGCACCTATTTGTCAGGCCATAGAGGAAGATGCTCAGGACAAGGGTAAAGAAAATATTGGAGTGGCTCCCAATATGCAAGATGTGGAGTCACAGGCCCTGCTGCAGCCTTTTGGTCAAGACAACTTGAGGAAGAGAAGAAGTGGAAAAACTCCAATAGTGGAAACAGAGGTAAGGAGAAGTGATAGAATTAAGAAAGACAATGTTGGTTACAAGAGAAATTCCTGCTCTAATAATAATTGTCTACCTTGCAATGTTGTCCCTCCCACCATACAAAAATCAGTTGTTAAAAACCTCACTGCCTCTTTGTGTAAGGTTCTTTGAGGGGAGGTGGAGGACAAGCTGGCCAAGAAGCCCAAGAGAGGCAAGAGGAAGTTTTGGACAAGGTGCCCTTGGCCAAAGGAGAAGGACATACATCCAACTCTTCATAATGTTTAGGGCCCTTATTTGGAGTATTGTGTTGAGGGATTGTGTGTGTAGTCCCCCACCACCTAGTTGGGACTTCTTTTGAATGATGTAAGACTTGGCAATTGACACTTTATGAACCATGTATGTCTGGTGATGTTCTCTCTTATTAGTACTTCCATGCTTTATGATTGGATGCTCTGCTGGAATTATGATATGCTGTGGATCAGGGCATTGTGCCAGTTTCTTTTATATTTGGATGATGATCAAGTGATGGTGCTTGATCTCTGGTACAAAACTTCCATATGTTTCCATGAATAACACAAACAGAAGCTGGAATATTCTAAATTGGAACATGAGAGGAATGAATTCTGAGGACAAATGGTTGGCTTTAAGGCAGAAGATTGATGAGAGTGACTGTAATATTTTGTTTCTTCAAGAAACCAAGAGAGAGACTTTTGACACATCTTACTTAAGAAAATTGCCCCTCTAGAATTAATAAATTTCTTTCCTTCCCTCTGTTGGAGCTTCTAGGGGGCTCCTGGTGGCTTGGAATGGCTCTCAGTTCTCTGGAGAAGTCATTGCACAAAATAGGTTCTCACTTTCAATGCAATTCACCAGTCTACTCTCTAATCAGTCTTGGATTCTTTCTAATATTTATGGGCCATGTGATCCACAAGACAAAATGGAGTTTATTAACTGGTTCCTGAATATCCACATGCCTGATGATGTTGATTGGATACTAATGGGAGATTTCAACCTTATGAGGGCACCATCAGATAGGAACAGACCTGGTGGAGATGTTAATGATATGCTTATGTTCAATGAGGCAATTAGTAATCAAGGTTTAGTTGAATTATTTTTGTACCCTATAAGCGTACGCAGGCGATCTGAGCCACGGACACCGCCTTGTGCTGAAACAAGGCGAGGAGGTGAGCCAAGGTGAAAGCTGAAGCTCGAAAGGAGCGGGGCGGCGACAAGACCAAGGCCACAAAGAGCAAAAGGGGAAGCGGACTCCCGGCAAGATCCTTGCGAGAGCGATCCTAGTGAACCAGCAAGACCCTTGCCATGGCAGTTCGTCCCACACCTCTGAGGCGAGTCACCCTTGAGTCCACTTTGCCCCCATGGGGCAAGGATTGAGGAGACATCCCGTGGTGGCATGCAGATCTTTGTGAAGACATTGAAGATCAGATACACACTATAGAAGGCAGCGACCCTTGGCGGGATCCCAGCCAAGGAGGACCTAAGGCCCGGCAAGAGCCTTGCAGGGGATGATAGTGGCGCCACGGCAAGGCTCTTGCAGGGCTACTGACGAGCCTCGCCAAGGACACCCGTGGGGCCACCATCGGGCCCGCCAATCAAACCTTCACCGCCGTTCGCATGCAGGCTGCCGACCTAACGAGTTAGGCAGGCACCTGCGTGGCGGCAAGCAGATCTTCGTGGAGACCCACCATGGCGCCACCTCGGCTGCTGCACTGCCTAAATGGCACCTTGAGCACCGCTGGCGAGTGGCGTGTCAACCTGAAAGGGGGCTGACAGACGAGACAGGGCTCTCCCGTCCCGATAAAACAAGGACACCTAAGCAAGACGCATTAATGGCGCCTTGTTATGTAATGCAAGGGATAGACTCGCATCACTATACCCCTTTCCACCTCCTGTGTGCCCTTTGTGGCCTTTCCCTATAAAAGGAGGCCCAAAGGCGACCAGGAGGAGATTCGACTTTGGAGCTCCTCCGCCCCTTTGCTAGCTCAAGAACACGGATAAACAAACCACCAAAGCAGGAGTAGGGTTTCGCATCCTCGCGGCCCGAACCTCGATAAAGAGACGTGTGCTATCATTTGATCTGCTCTTCTCACGACCCCCTAAGCGGAAGGCCGTGAGTTCGACCCCTACATGGCGCCAAGATGTTGGTGTAGGAATGACACATGTGGGATCACATGAATCCCTACTACGGTTGCGGTGCTGAGGTGGTGAGAAGGCGGATCAAGCAGATGGAGCCTGCATGGTGAAGAAGTGGGCGTCAGAAAGATCTTACAGAGAACCCTTGCCACGAGAACGAAGGCAGCAATCTTCTGTGGCGCTGCTGTCATGGCAGGCCTTGCAGATCGTTCCAGATGATGCCACCGTGCGAACTCGGCAACGTGTGAATGGGGCCATCCTTGCCGTAAGTCTTCTTTGATGAGAATCTGGACTAGGGGTGTCCGGATACCGAACTATCATCACGGCCGGACTCCAAGACTATGAAGATACAACATTGAAGACTTCGTCCCGTGTCCGGATGGGACTTTCCTTGGCGTGGAAGGCAAGCTTGGCGATCACGGATATGTAGATCTCCTACCATTGTAACCGACTCTGTGTAACCCTAACCTATCCGGTGTCTATATAAACCGGAGGGTTTTAGTCCGTGGGGACGAACAACAATCATACCATAGGCTAGCTTCTAGGGTTTAGCCTCCTTGATCTCGTGGTAGATCTACTCTTGTACTACCCATATCATCAATATTAATCAAGCAGGAGTAGGGTATTACCTCCATCGAGAGGGCCGAACATGGGTAAAACATCGTGTCCCTTGTCTCCTGTTACCATCCGCCTAGACGCACATTCGGGACCCCTACCGAGATCCGCCGTTTTGACACCGACATTGGTGCTTTCATTGAGAGTTCCTCTGTCGTCACCGATAGGCCCGATGGCTCCTTCGATCATCAACAACGACGCGGTCCAGGTGAGACTTTTCTCCCGCACAGATCTTCGATTGGCGGCTTTGCTGCGGGCCAATTAAGCAGCCATCTGGAGCAGATCGAAGCTTCGCCCTGGCCATAAGGTCAGATTTGGAAGTTTGAACTATACGGCCGATATCCGCGGAGACTTGATCTTCGATGGATTCGAGCCGCAGCCAAGCGTGCCGCACTGTCTCGATGGAAATGATCTAGCTCTGCAGCCGAATAGTGCCCTGGAGACCGCACCAGCATCCGCTCCGACCCTTAATCCGGAGCCGGATTCCCCAATCAAGGACGAGTGGTTGGACACCGCCTCGGGGGCTACAATCTCTACAGCGACTGAGCCGAACTCCATCCATGTCCTTTGCAAAGACCTCGACTCCAGGGTGTCGGACTCCTCTCTGGACTCTGAACCCTCCGCGCCCCTGCCAATCGAATCCGATTGGGCGCCGGTCATGGAGTTCACTGCCGCGGACATCTTTCAGCACTCGCCCTTTGGCGACATCCTGAATTCACTAAAGTCTCACTCTTTATCCGGAGATCCCTGGCCGGACTACGGACAGGAAGGTTGGGATGCGGACAACGAAGAAATTCAACGCCCACCCACCACCCACTTCGTATCCACTGTTGAAAGCTTACACGACGTGCTCGATTTCAACTCCGAAGACATGGACAGTATGGACGATGATGTAGGAGACAACCATGAACCAGCGCCTATAGGATGCTGGACAACCACTTATCCCATGATGTATACATGGTGGATACACCTAAAGGAAATGAAGACGAGGAACAACGGACGCCACGAAGGATAAATCCTCAAAAGCAGTCAAAGCGGCAGCGTAAGCGCTGAACCAAGTCCCGCCTCGCGAGACCCAGCCATAGAGCAGGGCGAACGGTGGGCAGCGAACATGCTATCGAGCAATCGTCCGAACAAGACAACGGATAAACAACCCGTCCCGGCGAAGACAACAGTCCGGACGATCTCACGCGGACAAATTGTTGGAGCAAAATAACCTCGAGAAAAGGCTCGCCGCCATCGCGTAGCCTGAAAAAGCAAGCGGAAGCTCAAAACAGCGGAAGATGCACTCAGGATCAGATGGAGCAAAGTATTCAACACCGCAGACAAATACGGCGATAGTCGCCGAACAAAGAGCTACCCAAAAAGAAATCTACTGCCCGAATTTGACGAGGAGGCCTTAGAGCCACCACAATCAAAAAGTAAGATGGCCACCCGGTCGGATGGATGACCCCACGGCAAAAAGAGAGCGGCAAAGGGCACCGCACACAAGCCGGTACGCGATCCGCATAAGGATTCACATCTAAAGGATGGCCCAGTTAGGTCCATCTATGGGCCGAAAAAGCAAGCTCTTCAAAGCAATGCAACACGCCAAATATCCGAACATCACGGCACACCCAAATACAGGGGCGCCGCACACCCCCTATGTTTCACCGATGAGGTGCTGGATCACGAATTTCCAGCGGGATTCAAGCCCGTAAACATAGAGGCATACGACAGAACAACAGACCCTGGAGTCTGGATCGAGGATTACATCCTCCACATACACATGGCTAGAGGAGACGATCTCCACGCCATAAAATACTTACCCCTCAAACTCAAAGGGCCAGCTCGGCATTGGCTTAAAAGCCTCCCCGAAAATACCATTGGAAACTGGGAAGAGCTCGAGGATGCGTTTCGGGCAAATTTCAGGGGACCTATGTCCGCCCTCCAGATGCGGACGATCTAAGTCACATAACTCAACAGCCCGGAGAGTCAGCCGGAAATGCAGAACAGGTTCCTTACTAAAAGAACCAAATAGTCGATTGTTCGGACGCGAAGCCTTAGCAGCCTTCAAACACAACGTCCGAGACGAATGGCTCGCCACACACCTCGGCCAAGAAAAGCCAAGAATAATGGCCGCATTAACAAGCCTCATGACCCGCTTTTGCGCGGGAGAGGATAGCTGGCTAACAAGATGCAGCACCAGCGACCCAAGTACATCCGAAATTAGGGATGGAAATGGGAAACCACGATGCAACAAGGACCAGCGCCGGATTAAGAGGAACGGTCCAAATAGCGCGACAGTCAACGCCGGATTCAAAAGCTCACGGCAGAACAATAAAAAACTGCCCCTTAAGGACAATAGTGATGAGCTATCCAATTTAAACAAAATCTTGGACAAGATATGTCAAATCCACAGTACTCTCGGGAGGCCTGCAAACCATACCCACAGAGATTGTTGGGTCTTCAAACAGTCCGGCAGACTCAACGCCCGAACAAAGGGGCTCGACACACCAAGTGAAGATGACGACGAGCACCACAAGCAGAGCCCGGAAAACAAAAGAATTTCCCACAAGAGGTTAAAACAGTAAACTCACTTCACGTGATCAAAGGGAAAAAGCAGTGGCGCCCACTAAAATGCGCGCCGCACACCTTTGGTTGTCAAAACCAATCACCTTCGACCATCGGGACTATTCCGAAAGTATCCGAACGCAGGATGGACTGCCTTGATATTGGATCCTATAATGGCGGATTCAATTTACACAAGTCCTCATGGATGGCGGCGGTGACATAAACACGATATATCGAGGACACAATCCATGAGAATGGGGATAGACCCAACCAAAATTCATTGTAGCAACACCTCCTTTAAAGGAGTAATGCCAGGCCCATATGCCCATTGTACGGGCTCCATACTGCTAGAAGTTGTGTTCAGTTCATCCGACAACTTCCGTCGCGAAAGGTTAATCTTCCATGTCGCCCCGTTCAAAAGTAGCCATCAAGCACTACTGGGACGCGAAGCTTTTGCCCGCTTTAACGCAATACCGCATTATGCATCTCTAACACTTAAAATGCCCGGTCCACGCGGCATCATCTCATTAAAAGGAAGTATTAAGTGTTACTCGAGCACGGAAGAACGTGAGACTGCCTTGACAGCCCCACACCTATCCGGCTCCGCTAGTCAGAGAGCCTGAATTGGTCATTCAAACCCCAGACACGGCTAGACGAGTCCGGCGCCTACTAGCGGCATACCCCCATACAGGTGGCTGGACGCATGTATCACAAGAGACACTAAAGCTCACTTTATTCACTTCTTCGAATCGTACTCTGTCTATTTAATATAAAGTACATCTTTCGCACGATCCTTTTTCTTTTAAACTATGTTCCTCTCTTTTACAGATGAACAATGTGCTACACCAGTCCAGGATACGGCACAACGGAGACACAGGCGAAGACGTGCAGTAGGGACCCGTTGCAAGGATTCTTTTTCAGATTAAGACCCTGCGTAAACCTTTTTTACTGTCTCTTGTTGATATACATCCCCCGGTTTCTTACTATAACCGAGGAGGAGGCTGGCGTTTTGGCATTGGCGCACAGAATTTTTGTGCGCACACGGACACGGGGCTTAGGGCATTATTCTGCCCGTTTTTATAAAGACCGAATACCTTAGGAAGTATTCGGCATCTCGAGTTAGGCCTTATATGCATCAGCTCTGAATCATGTCTTTGGTCAAATGTTGGGTTTGCCCGGCTCCTGTGTTTTGCTGCCTTACGTTCCGTTCTATCGGCTAACGCGGCAGCAGGAGAACTACTGCGATTGTGCCCCGGTTCGGCCGGGCGATCACCTCAGTAGAGAAAGCCGAAAACTGACTGTCATGATATAGCGAGAGACTGGTCAACCACTCGATGACTCATCGGAATGTTTAGGATTCCTCCGCATTAACGAAGGACCGGTTTTCGGTCAGGCACATACGCACCCCGAATTCGGGAGAGTGCGGTGCCCCCAGGGGCTATATAGTAGCCCCACCCTCGAACTCCTATGGCTAAGTGAAAGTGATAAAGCATTATAGTCCGGTTGCCTAGTTTGCTACGCTACCACCTCCTTAACAGGACCAAGACGTTGGATTAAGTGTGAAAAAGCGCCTTCTTTGCAAACACCCCCGCACTATGTGCGTGGGGGCTGAAGCCAAGGACTGCCATCTTTCATGTTATATATACATATACATAAACGGCCGCCGAGGGAGTAGTTTACTACTTGAGCGACAAGTATAAAAAGCTCTTATATCATATTGAAACATTTTTTCACAAATCATACATGTCATTCAAACATAATATCCTTGAGCACTGCGTCTCTATTAAGCAGCGCCTGCAGACTTCCTCAAAGTAGTGCTCGGGGTACTCGGCTTCATGTCCGAATCTTGGGATACAATGTCAGTGGCCTTCATATCTGCCCAGTATGTCTTGACACGGGCCAGAGCCATCCGCGCTCCCTCAATACACGCCAACCGCTTAATTGCGTCAATACGCGGTACCGCACCAAGGAACTGCTGCACTAAACCAAAATAACTCGTCGGCTGGGGTCCGCCTGGCCACAAATGAGTCATGACATGCTTCATGGCAAGTCCGGATAGTCGATTCAGCTCGGCCCATTCGGCCAACCGATCGGTCAACGGAAGAAGACTCTCCGGACTATGGAATTGTGACCAATATAGCTCTTCCCTTACGTGCCCTTCGGCCTCGGAAGTGCTCAATCGCGTCATGGCGCTTCGCCGCTAAGTCGAGATAAGCATCCTCCGAACTCCACAACTTGTCCAATTGAGCATACTTTGGATCCGTATATTTCCTTCGCAGAGTAAACGGTTTCCAGCCGCAATTGCCCCGGCCTGACTCAGCTCCTCCTTGGCAGCTCTCAAAGCCAAATGGGCATTCTTGGATTCGGTGGCGGCCTTTTTCAGGCCCTCTTGCTCCGCTTGACGTTCTTTTTCAAGAATCTCGCAGCGATCGGCAGCATTCTTCAACTTTCGGCCATATCGGCCATTTCCTCTTCTTGGCAAAGTGAGCAGCCCGTTCGACTTTTAGCTCTTCGCCGCCCTTAAAGCAGCCGCATTACTATTTCTGGCTTGCTCTTTCGCTCGGCGAGTTCCGCCCGCAGCTCCTCCACAAGCAGCGACACCATCTGCATTAAGCATACAAATAGTAAGACAGGGCGTCAAGCTCCCTTACCAGGTGTCGCGTGAAGTCGCATACCTTGCGACTCGTCAAACCGTTTATTGACCAGCGCGATGTCCGCATCCGCCTCGTCAAGTTGCCGCTTTAGTTCGGCATATTCATCAGTCCGGCTGGCCACCGAACGCCCCGCCACCTGTTTAGGAGCGGCGATATGTTATAACTGAGATTTTGATCCTTGGCATGCTATCAATTTTGACAACATGCCGAGTCTCAGGGGCTACTATCTATACAGGGCGCATTCTATATGCATAACTATCAGAAGGTACATCATTTTTGCGTACCTCGAACCCCGTCAGTAAGCTTCTAACGGCTTCATGCAATCCGCTCTCCGCGGATGCAATCCTTTCAATCACCGTACCCATTAGAGCACGGTGATCTTCGAATAGCCGCTTCCGAGCAGATCCTTCAGCTCCTCCGACCGCACACCACTTGGCGCCGGACCTTCCGGCCTCGCCGGACTTGGGGGAACCCTCCGCGATGACACCTCAGGGTCGTCCGCCTCGCATGAGGGAGCGACAGGTGGAGGCGTTTCGCTCTCCATCATCTTCGGAAGAAGATCCCCCGAAGACGAGCTCTGCTGAGAAGGGCTGAGGTCCGAACTACAAGGTACAATTTCGGTTATCTTCATAAATAAATGCAGGGATGTTCCTTATTTACAAGACCCCTTCTTTTTACTTACGGCTTGCTGGAGGGCTGATCCCCATGGGGAAATAGTGCGGCTGGGTTACTTCCCAGCGTCGGACTCTCTGACGAAGATTCCTTTCCCCTCTTTGAGGCCTTGACCTCCGGATCTTCCGAAGCGGTCCTCTTTTCTCCTCGAAAGATGGGACTTTTAATCCCTCCTTCCTGGAAAGCCTCCTTTGTAGAGGCAGTTGCTTCCCCGCTCCCCCTTCGCCTTCTTCAAAAGGCGCCATCAACATCTTGGTCAACATGGGATCGGCGTGGTCTCGGGGGAGCGGACACCTTATTAACTTTGCCTTGGCTATCCACTCCTGTTCAAGAAACGGCTCCTTTAAAGGGCATATATATATAATAAATGAATGAACAGCTTGTCCGGTTCTGGACTACTTACTTGAGTATCTGGCGATTGCAGCTTAGTCCTGCGTCCTCGGTCAGGTCCGGACACTTCTCTTGTGATCCGAAGAACAGTTTATACATCTCCACGGGCGTCGTTCCCATAAAATATTGGAGAGCTCGTGGTCCCTCCGGATTAAATTCCCACAGGCGGAGATGGCGACGTTTGCAGGGCAGAAGGCGCCGGATCAACATAACCTGCACCACCGCAACCAGATTGATCTCCCTCTCTTGCAGGTCTCGAATACGGCCCTGCAGCAAAGTTACGTCCTTGGACGGCCCCTAGTCGAGCCCCTTGTTGACCCATGACGCCAGCCGCTGTGGTGGACCTGAGCAGAAGGCGAGGAGCGCCGCCCATTTGGTGCCCCGGGGAGCGGTGATATAAAACCACTCCCGTTGCCACAAACTAAGCTCCTCTTGAAAAGAGCCCTCGGGCCACGGAGCATCAGCACATTTGCTTATGACCGCCCCTCCGCACTCTGCTTGTTGCCCCCCGATCATATTTGGCTCCACCTTGAAGGTCCTGAGCCACAATCCGAAGTGAGGGGTAATATGGAGGAAGGCCTCACATACTACAATGAATGACGAGATATGGAGGATGGACTCCGGATTCAAGTCATGGAAATCCAGCCCATAATAAAACATGAGCCCCCGCACAAAGGGATCCGTCGAGAAGCCTAAACCCCGAAGGAAGTGAGACACGAACACCACGTTCTCGCCGGGCTCGGGAGTGGGAATGACCTGCCCTGGAGCAGGCAGCCTATGCGAGATTTCGCCGGTTAGATACCTGGCGTCTCGCAGCTTTAGCACACCTTCTTCTATGATGGAGGAGGACATCCATCGGCCGTGCTGGTCGGAGCCAGACATCGTCGAAGGTCCGAAGCGCCTAAATCTGAAGCTTTGGGTGTTAGAAATCGAAGCGCGAGGCGAACTCGATGGATGGTGTAAAAAGAAGAGGCCCTTGGTCTCATTATAAAGAGGTTGAATACCAAGAGCCCACCCCGTGGTCGATTAGGACTCGCCTTTGATAGAGGAGGCGTGCCGACGGGCACGGTTGGGTTACCCACGTCCGTATTGATGGGAATCCCGGAATAAGGGGGCACGATCTGTGCTTTGATAAGACGTGCCAAGGAAACCGCCTCGCTAAACGCGCTAAGGTGGAATGGTAAAAAACGATTCATATAAAGGCCTGGCCGTGGTGTGATGTCACACCGCGGAATACGTCAGCAGATCTGTGCAAAAATTATTCTCTCTACGGTGTTATGTGGAACTTGTTTTGTAGAGCCGGACACTATCCTTATGTTCAAGACCTTCTATGAAGTATACGAGGAGGAACCCGCCTCGCAATGCCGAAGACAATCAACACGCCGGACTCATCGTCATTGAAGCCTGGTTCAGGGGCTACTGAGGGAGTCCCGGACTAGGGGGTGTCCGGATAGCCGGACTATCGTCACGGCCGGACTCCAAGACTATGAAGATACAAGATTGAAGACTTCATCCTGTGTCCGGATGGGACTTTCCTTGGCGTTGAAGGCAAGCTTGGCGATACGGATATGTAGATCTCCTACCATTGTAACCGACTCTGTGTAACACTAACCTATCCAGTGTCTATATAAACCGGAGGGTTTTAGTCCGTAGGACGAACAACAATCATACCATAGGCTAGCTTCTAGGGTTTAGCCTCCTTGATCTCGTGGTAGATCTACTCTTGTACTACCCATATCATCAATATTAATCAAGCAGGAGTAGGGTATTACCTCCATCGAGAGGGCCCAAACCTGGGTAAAAACATCGTGTCCCTTGTCTCCTGTTACCATCCGCCTAGACGCACAGTTCGGGACCCCCTACCCGAGATCCGCCGGTTTTGACACCGACACCGGGTTTGCTAAAACCGCCCCCGGCAAGGATCTTGCCGGGGGAGTCCGCTTCGTCCCCTTTGCTCTTTGTTGCCTTGGTCTTGGCGTCGTCCTGCTCCTTTCGAGTTTCGGCCTTACCTTGGCTCACCTCCCTCGCCTTTCTCAGCGCGGCGGTGTCCGTGGCTCAGACTGCCCGTGCACAGTTATAGGGGTACAAAAAGCATACCCCTCTTTTTGTACACCGACAAATTACCTTTGCATGGCAGAAAGTTCAGTTGGAGTAACATGCAACATGATCCTTTGTTGGTAAAACTTGATTGGTTTTTCACTTCTGCTTCATGGATGACTTCATTTCCAAACACAATTGTGCTACCTCTTGCAAAGCCTATATCAGATCATTTCCATGTGTAATAAAAGTTGGTACTTCTATCCCAAAGGCAAGAGTGTTCAGGTTTGAAAACTATTGGATACAACATTCTGACTTTAAATAGTTAGTTGCTACTGCTTGGAATATTCCAGTGGGGAATCTTGATGCTGTCAAAACTTTGAATGCTAAGTTTAAAAACTTAAGAAAAGCTTTGAAGCTGTGGGCTAAATCTCTGTCCTGTCTGAAAACCCAAATTGCAAAGCTAAATGAGCTCATCTTCCTGTGGGACTTCTTTGAGGAATTTAGAGAGTTTGACATTCATGAATGGAATTGCAGGGCTATTCTTAAAGAATATCTGCTTATTTTGTTGAGGAATCAAAAGATTTATTGGAAGCAAAGAGGAAAAATCAAGGGGGGTGAAGTTTGGAGATGAAAACACAAAATTCTTTCACATTAAAGCCTCAATTAACTACAGGAATAATCATATTGCTGTACTCCAAAATGATGACCAAGTTGAGATATCAGATCATGCTGGAAAAGCTGCAATTCTCTTGGATACTTACAAAAAAAAAGAATGGGCACATCTCAAAAAACCACAATGCATTTTGATCTGGTTTGCTTGTTTGGGCAGAGACAACATTCAGATATTTTTGACAAACTGGAATTACCTTTTACTGAAGAGGAAATTGATGCTGTGGTTAATGATCTTCCAACAGACAAGTCACCAGGCCCTGATGGTTTTAACAATAAATTCCTCAAGTCTTGCTGTGAAATTATTAAAGGAGATGTGCTCAAATTCATATATGATTTTCATGCAGGGCAAATTTCTCTTGAGAGTTTTAACACTTCATACATAACACTCATTCCAAAGGGGAGTACTCCCTTGACAGCAAATGATTTTAGGCACATCTCTTTACTAAACTGCTGTCTGAAGCTTGTAACTAAGCTGCTGGCAAACAGGTTGCAGAAGGTGATTCTGAAGTTGGTTCACATCAACCAATATGGTTTTCTTAAAGAAAGATCTATTCATGATTGTTTGGGGCGGGCATATGAATATCTGCACCAATGTCATAAGTCAAAGGAGGAAATCATTGTACTTAAATTGGACTTTGAAAAGGCTTTTGACACCATTGAACATCAGGCAATGTTGGATATTTTAAAGGACAAAGGTTTTGGGGACAGATGGATTACATGGATCAAATTAATGTTTACTTCTGCTTCATCTGCTATATTGCTAAATGGTGTTCCTAGAAAAAAAATTATTGCCTTAGAGGTGTCAGGCAGGGGGACCCACTATCCCCTCTCCTTTTTGTGCTTGCTGCAGACCTACTTCAGTCAGTTCTAAACAAGGCAATGCACATGGGCTTGATAACTTCTCCCTTGCAAGTGGAGTCATGCCCTGGCTTTCCAATTGTCCAGTATGCTGATGACACCCTGGTTATTCTTCAAGCAGATGCAAAGCAACTACATTGCCTCAAAGACCTTCTCAATACTTATGCAGATGCCACTGGCCTTAAAGTAAACTACAATAAATCAAGTATGCTTCCAATAAATGTGCCAGAAGAGAAGGTGGAGATTTTGATAAATACTTTTCATTGCAAGAAGGAATCATTTCCAATCCAATATTTGGGAGCACCCTTAGGCCTTCATAATCCTACTGTTGAGCAATGTTTTCCTCTTGTCACAAGACTGCAGAAGAAGCTTGTGGGTTTGTCCTCCTTTATGACAATGGCTGGGAGATTGCTGCTAGTGAAATCTGTCCTAAACTCTTTGTTGATCTATCTCATGGGATGCCTTGATGTGTCTGTCACCATCAAAACCCAAGACATAAAGTACTTGAGACATTGCCTTTGGAGAGGCCCTGATCTGGAAGATCATAGACCTGCCATGGTGGCATGGAGCACTGTGTGTAGACCTAAAAATCAGGGTGGCTTAGGAGTGATAGATATTTTTGTTCAGAATAAGGCCCTGCTTCTTAAGAACCTACATAAGTTCTATAACAGACATAGTATTCCCTGGGTCAACTTGATTTGGGAATCATATTACAACAATGATTCACTGCCTGGTAATAGCTGGATTGGATCATTTTGGTGGAAGGCAAATCTTAAGCTGATTGATAACTATAAGTCTTTGGCCAGATGCAACATAGGTGATGGCAAGAGTGCTTTTTTCTGGACTGATCTTTGGAACTCAACTTGTTTGCAAGACATGTTCCCTCATTATTCTCTTTTGTGAAAAACAAGGATGCTACTGTCCACACCATTCTCCAAACTGAATACTTAGAGGACCTATTTCATCTACCCCTGACTGTGCAAGCTTTTCAGGAATTTGAGGATATGGAGGACATTTGCATTGCTTTGAGGGCCTCTGGTACATTAGATTATACTGACACTTGGAGTTACATTTGGGGAAATGAACAATTCTCAGTTGCTAAGGCATATAAAGTTATGATGTGAGTTAAAATTGTGCCACAACAGCCAAAACACAAGGTGTTTTTTTGGAGACTACTTCATGACAGGCTCAATACCAGAAATCTTCTGAGAAGGAAATCTTTTCAGCTGGGCAGCTATAATTGTGCTGTCAACAATTGTCCACAGGAAGAAACTCTTCAGCACCTCTTCTGGACCTGTCCTTTTGCAGCTTAGTGTTGGGACCTGATATGCCCTTCACGGCAGGTAAATGTTTCAATCTTGGAAGCTTTTCTTGATCTCAAGCAGAAGCTTCATGTGCCTTTTTTCATGGAGATAATCATCCTTGCTTCTTGGGCTATCTGGATCTCCAGGAACAATCTGATCTTCCAAGCAATTCAACCTAGCATTCAAAGGTGGAAAGCCATCTTCCTGGAGGAGCTCAATCTTCTAAGATTTAGAACTAAGAAGAGTTATGCTGGAGCTTACTGTTATTGGCTGGATAATCTTGTGTTGTAATCCTAGTTCATAGTTGCTAGTGTTTTCTCCCTTGTTTTTTTCTTTTTCTTGGCTTATCTCAAGCCTTATGTACGGTGGAACCTTTTTGTCTTTTCTTCCATATAAATAATAAAAAATTGCAGTGGGGTTTTGCCCTACTGTGTACAGTAAAAAAAAAGGGTATTAACGAGAAATACAATAGTCTACAACTACACACTATACATTCTTTCACCACAAGTACACTACTAGAAATACAATAAAATTACACTATCTAAAATCATAGTCTACAAGTACACTACATTATTTCACCACAAGTACACTACTAGAAATTTAATAAAATTAAACTATCTAAAATCATAGTCTACAACTACACTACATTATTTCACCACAAGTACACTACTAGAAATTTAATAAAATTACACTACCTAAAATCATAGTCTACAACTACACTAAAATCTTACACAACTCGTATACACAAAATTCTATATTTTTCTACACTACTATTACACTACACTAAGTAGAACTCACCCAAGTGAGAGATGAGGAGGAGGCGTTGCAGGCGAGGCGGGGCGGTGGCGAGGTGGATGCGGAGGCGACGGCAGCGGGGACGGGCGGTGGCAGGGGTGGATCTGAGGCGACAGCAGGCGGGACTTGACGGTGGAGGCGGGGCGACGGCAACGGGGGCTTCGGCGGTGGAGGCGGAGGCGACGGGGACTTCAGCGGTCGAGGCGAAGGCGGCGGCGGTGGAAGCAGCGGAGGCGAGGGCGACAGGGAGAGGGGGCGCTGATTTAATGGGGGTCGCCGGTTGTGGGTTGGGGGGTTAATTTAATCAATATCTCCTGCGGGGGCGGTGGGGTAATTGCTGGCGTTGGCCTACACAGCCAACACCATTGCTATCTTATTGTTTACTTTAATAATGTAGATGTTTAGTTTATTGTTTTATTTTCCTGTTGTTTATTATATTGTTATTTTTACTAATTATGTTATTATTTTATTTCCTATTGTTTATTATTTTGTTGTTTTATTTTCCAACATCGATCGATCTCATTAATCTAGCATAGATACATAATAGTTGAAGGATTAAAACAATAATATATATATATATATATATATATATATATATATATATATATATATATATATATATATATATATATATATATATATATATATATATATATATATATATATATGAGACATGGGGTAACTACCCCCAGGTGGTAGGATGGATTTTCCCTCTTGATCTAGACTAAGAACATCATCAGTGTAATGATTCCCATGAGAAAAAAAGCTGCCACCGATCCAGCAGGGAGAACGAGGCCAAGCATAACACCACCTAAAAGGGCATATTGAAGCATCTTGAATTTTTGGATTTGGCCACGCATCACATTAGTCTTCAGCTGCATCTCATCTATCTATTGTCTTAGTTCACCAATGGAGTACTCGAACAACTCGCTCACGTACTTCTACACGAGATCAACCCATATCCATGTGTAGCAATATTTTGTCCCTAACGCCTATGGATCACAATATACACACACATATATTAATGATCGTGAATTGTGTAAATTAGCAGAATATTGAGGTATTTTCTGTCATATTACGTACCTTTCCACGGTTACCGTAGTTGTAGAACTCTCGCTCTGTATCACTTTGTGTGTGCAACATATGCTTATCAGCAGGTCGTCCACAACCGCAAAAAAGCAACATAGGTGCCCTTGCTCGATTCCTGGCAGCTTCGGCGCCGGTGGCATAGCTGCCGAATCATCGAAGGGACATCCCGCTGCAGCGGGATGGTTCGCCAGACAGGACTGGCTGCATTGGCCGTGGAGAGCGCATGTCGTGGCCAACGGGGCCAGATGAGAGCTCGGCCAAGGCGGTGGAGTCCCAAACTTGCGAGCCACGCTGACGTGGGCTCGAGCAGGCGGCTTGTGCTGATTCGACAAGCTCTGGTGGGTCCATTGTTACCAAAGCAGATGACTAAGAGGGAGTAGAATTTTGTAGAGAATGGAAGTGAATGTGATAAGAAGGGCCAACACATCTATATATAGGCACAACTTAGTGCTGGCATTCCGGGCAAAGACACGACAGCACAATGTAAAGTATCTATGGCGTGTTTATAAATCACACGACAGCAATATGCTGCAACTGGTCACGACAACTGGGCCCACATAGTAGTGGCACAGGATGTATTGCCAGCGTCAGCAATAGCAGCTTATAGCTGGTGTACCAATTTGGCATACGCCAGCAATATTTGGAAAAAAATAGTGCTCGCGTTGATGAGAAATGGCGCGCTACAAACGGAACTTGTGGCTAGCCGTCTTTCCACTAATGTGGTGTGGCTAGCCCCACCTGGGCCAGCTTGCCAGATGGGCTGCTTGCCCGGACCGCTGCTCTACAGCGCCAGCCAAACATGGGCGTTGGCCGCCTTGCACCAGCGCCCTGTCTGACCTCTGCGTGGCCTGCCACGCTACGCACGCCAGTCGCCTGTACAGGGTTTGCCGCCGGAATTCCCTATTGGACGCACGTTGCGTCAAAGTGTCGACCTTTCGCACAGAGACCTGGTGTTCGAGCGATGACCTGGGCCGGCCCATTAAAGCGTTGCAGTGATTCTAGTTTTGGGAACCTTCTAAAGTTTCCCAGCCGGTTTTTCTGGTTTGGGGAACCTTCTAGAAGGTTCTCCGAACTGGTTTTTTAGTTTCTTTTTTATTTTTATTTTTTCTGTTTATTCTTCTTTCTTTTCTTTTCCTTTTGCTGTTTCTTTCTTATTTTTGTTTATTTTTTCATTTCTTCCATTTTGTTCATTTTCAAGTTGATATTTGTTTTTTATTTTTTTTAGATTTTGAAAAATTTCCACCTTTTAAAATATGTTCACATATTCCAAAAATGTACAGGACTTTCGAAAAATGTTCATGTATTCCAAAATTTATTCACAAATTTAGAAAATGATCATATTTCAAAAAAAAACTTCTGGAATTGCAAACAATTGTTTGCGGTTGAAAATTTTGGTGTGAAATTTTAAAAATGTGCGTGTTTGAAAACTTGTTCAGGAATTTTTGAAAATGTTCATGCTTTCAATTTTTTGTTAGATATTCCATGAAGTTACATTTTCAACTTTTTGTTCAAAAATTCAAAACGTGTTCAAGATTTCCAATTTTTAAATTTCATGAAATGTTCTATTTTTCAAATCTTTGTTTAAAAATTGAAGGAAAAATGTGTTTAAAATTTTGTTCGGAATTTCATAATTTGTTCGTTACTTCAAAGAATGGTTCACGTTTTTCAAAAACATTTTCTGCGGTTTCAAATTTTTTGTTCGCATATGCAAAAAAATGTTCCTTCTATGAAAATTTGTTCAGAAATTCAAAAAATGTTCGCACTTTTTCAAAATATACACCTTCAGAAAAAATGTGCACTTTTTTAAGATGTTCGCCTCTAAACTAACTAATTCTGATTCAATATAGTAGACATGTTCGGTTGTACAGGTGTCCTAAGTTACTTCATATGTGCAATGTTCTACTCCAAGCAATGCTTGTCAGTTGGAGTGGCTGGGAGCACGCTTTCGTAAGTCGCTGGTTCGAGCCCTGCCATCGCGCATGCCTCTCTTTTTGCTTTCTTGGACGCAAAGAGCGTCCAATAGGAGCTCCCTTTGCCGCCGCCCGTATGCTACCGATCCGATCTCGACGGAAGTCGAACGTATTGAAGATTTCCGCTGTACGGACGACGTCTCCGGATCACTTCCGTCCGCTGCGACCACGTTGACAATAATCATGACATCAAATCTCCTCCTCTAGACGAACGCATCATACCTAGCTTTAATACCACTTGTTAGAATAAAACCTAGGCGTTACCAAGGACCAAGCAATCACATCAACACGACATCGAGATTTGTTAACGAGTTTCAGCGATATGGCTACATCCCCGGGGCCTGACTATGGGCGCTCCTTCCCGTGACACTGACACAATACCGTACACCGGCCACCCGAACGCCGGCACACGCCGCCGGCTCCCCCTGTTGGTTCAGTTCGGTTCTCTCCGCGCGTGCATGTGCATGCTTTCTCCCTTAATTTTCTGACGGTGATCGGCTCCGTGAGTGTGCGTGTCGACATGCAGGGGTGGAGGGCGTGGCCGTGGAGGTGGACAAGGGATCCATGACTATCGTCGGCCGCTTCGACACCAAGAAGCTTAGGGACCGCGTCGCCTCGAAGACCAGGAAGAAGGTCTAGCTCATCGGCGACAAAGACAACAAGGGTGGCGGTGGCGGTGGTGGGGACAAGAATAAGTGCCCTGACGGCGAGGGCAACCAGGTGCCGAACAAGTAGGAGGAGGAGAAGGAGCAGGACAACAAGTGCGGCGGCAATGTCGGGAAGGGGAAGGGCGGCAAGGACAAGAAGAAGCCAGCCATGGTTTGTCCTTGAATCCTATCTATTCTCTTCAGCTGACTCGCATCATGTCCCGCTCCCATCTGTTGCAGTGTTTTGCTGATGAGATTGCTCTGCTCAACTGATCGTTCGATTTGGTTCATGGTAGCCGGTGATCGTCACGGTGGTGCTCACCGCCGGCCTCCACGGCGCCGGCTGCATGCACCGCATCCGCTGCGAGCTCTTCAAGATCAAAGGTATCCGCAGCTCCTCCTCCTCTTGCCTCGTCCTGCATGCACGCTAGGTTCTTGACCGAATTCCCCGTCCGTGCGCATTCACATCGCCGAGCACGCTAACGCCACGGAGGGGGTCCGACCTGCTCCAGGGCGCGTTTGGCTCCCTCGTCTCGGCCCCAGCTTCACTTGCCCGCTCGAGACCGGCTCCTCCTCCGCGGCCTCTGTTGGGGTGTAACACACCAGGAAGAGAAAGGGGATCGGGTAGGTGAGGGAGAGCGAGAGAGACTTTGGGAGGAAGAAAAACTGCATTAAGAGGAATGATTGGGGGATGAGGTTTATAGCTAGTCACATCACATGCCCCAAGCCTCAGCCGGCTGGTTCCTATTTAAACACTCCCTTCGGCATGGTGTCTGCTCCACTTTGGTGTCTGCCCAGCTCGCTGGACAAGTGGCAGGCGTGACATTCTCCCTCCACAGTGCGAGCTTGATCCTCCCAAACAACAGGCTCGCGCAAGGCGTCAAATCCTCCCACAGGTGCGTGAACTGTCTCCCACTTCACCTTGATCTGAATGATTGGTGCAACCATCACGGCAGTGTGCTGGAGCCGAGGACAGTCTGGCCCTTTTATTTCTCCCACTCCAGTAGCCAGCTGACAGGTGGGCCCTGTTGCACATATGTGTAGGGACTTTTTTGCAAAATGCGATGCCACGCAGTTCATGTGTGCACATAGTCATAACGCCTTGAATGGGGTGCAGCCAGCGACAAGTGGAAGGTGGAGTTGTACCAGCGTGGCGATTGACCGGAAAACTATATGCCAGTCAGCGGTGGAGTAGAAAAGCGCTCCCGCCACAGATTGATAGTGAAAAAATCGTACATGGGACCATCCTTTATCAAGTTTAGAGACCATATTTCGGGTATTTTGAAGTATAAATACGAAAGTGGGTTCCAGCGCAAGTTTAGGGATTGCAGATGAAATTTTGTCATCCACATTATGCTGAAGAAAAAGGCTAATCCACTATGTACTGCCTGAAAATAAAACTAATTTACAGTAGAATATACTACTCACCTTGGCGACCTATTTTTATAGAAGAAACAACTTGAGTCCGAGACTTGAACCTAGGTGGGCTCACTACACACCCGCACAGCTTACTAACAGAGCGACACTATGTTTTCCAAACATAGTTATACTAATTCCCAGGGTTTCTCCGCACAAACAAATAATGACTTGGAAATTCAGCAGGGTTTCAACAACATAACTAACTTGGCAATCCAGCAGGAGTTCAAGAAATAAAAACTCGGGAGATTCAGCAGACCACGACAGTACCAAGGGAATGCCACTAGTGAGCATCCGACAGATTACTGCTGCACAGGATTACAGCAGCATACACACACATACAAATAACAAAACGGAGGAGAGGCGAAAGCATCGCTCCAGGCACAACTGAAGGCCGTCACTCAGTCAGTGGCGACCCAGCGGCTTGTTTCTGCGGCCTGATCCAGTCGTGCAGCACCAAGGTGACCCTGCCGTGCTGCTTCATGGAGGAGCCGTGCAGGAGCGGGGAGGCGCGCGCGAGGACGCTGTTGTAGTGGACGTACTCCTTCTGCCGGAACGTCTCCTGCTCGGGCAGCGTCATCTCGTCCCACTCGGCGTGCAGCTTCTCCGACAGGCTCCAGTCGATGTTGTACCTGGTGGCGCCGAAGCACGTCTGGCTCAGGACGCGCCTCGCCAGGGTCTGCAGGTCGGGCACGCGAGCCCCGTGCGTCGACCACCATTGAACTGCAATGGGGTGAGAAACGTGGTAAGAAGATAGTAATTCATGTAGTATGTTGTGAACTGATGAATGAAATGGTGATGATCTCAGTGGGGGTAAGCTTGGGTTTGAAAGTTGAAGTGAAAACAGAAGAAAAGAAGGCTTCTGTACAGCTTAAGCAGACCATAGACCCCAGTTTGCAACTTGCAACATACTCCTATGCTATAGAAATGCAGTTGAGAAGCTAGGCTATTGCAGAGAAGTAATCGTTCCACACATTCATCTGTTAACCTTTTAACTTCCATGCTACTATTATTTAAACAACCATGTTGATAAGAGTTAGTCTAATGCAGATAAGTCGAACATTCTACACATGCTGAGTTTGCATCCAAGTGCATTGTGACATGATATGTTTGTGCCATGTTCACATAATAACTAAATATGTTTGGCGCACTGTATGTTACAGTGCACAAATGCGCATATCAGATTACTTGGAGGGCCTCGTGACACTATTCCAGCTCGCTCTAAAGATTGAATACAAGTACATATGACACACAAAGGCACTACTGTCAGTGGCTTGTTAGGGAGTGGGCATTTTGCAAGAGGTTAGGGTGTAGCTTACCTTGTGGTAATTCCATGATTTGCTGCATTGCTGGATCTGTGTCAAAATAGCCCAACTTCTTCTCATACACTTTCAACTGTGCAGATGCTTTTCTGGCATTGTAATGAGCCTTGCCCAGTTGGATTGTACAGGCCGCGATGCCGCGGCTGATCTCAGTATCAGGCTTGAATCCAGCTGTGTAAAAGATCCTTGGGTTTAGCATATGACCAGCAGCATGGAGAGGACTATGCAAGTAATCATCCCATATCCGATCAATCATACACCAATAAAAGTCACTTTCATCTCCGATATTGAGAGATATCTCTTCTTTTGCTCTATCCATGGCTTCATACAAGATACCCATCGGACAGATATCATATTCCAGTTTATACAACACACTGACAAGTGGGTGTGTAACCTTGATGACTTTTGCAGCAGCATGCCAAAATTCATCGTCTGTCTTTACTATGCTCTGGATATGCTCGAACAAATCAAGACAAGCCCAACCAGAGGAAATCCATTTAGGCGAGTTTAACATCTGCACCAGATCTACTCTTGCAGAAACTAACCTCTCTAATGTGATGAACATTGCCACAAATTTTAAATAAGAACTGCTCAAAATCTCCTCCTGAACATACCTTCCTTTCAGTTTCATTGGCAGTGCATGGTCATATAAAAACCTTGTAATTTCCCTTGCCTTCATTAGGACTTCACTGACATGCTCGAGCGCTGCTATTTTCTCAAGCAGAAGGTTGATGCAATGGTCAGCACATAGTGTGAAGAAAAAACTATCATATTTATTTAGCACATACTGCCGTGCCATCTGCATATGGGGTGACACGTCATTCATGACAATCTGAACAATGTTATGAGCACCAACATCTTCAACCACGCGAGAAAGCATTGATTCTAGCTCATCAAAGTCCTCAGTGATTTCAGAGACGTCAATGGATCTCAGGAACAGCGTACCTTTGCTGCAGTGCACCAGGACACTTACGAAGCTTTTGGTACACTTGCTCTTCCAACTATGCACAATTACAGTGCAGCCACTTGTTTGCCACTCTTGCTTGAGTTCCTTTGCGCGGTTCTCAGTTTCTCTTAGTTGCTCCTGCAGAACAGCTTCGTACGTAGGCATTACAGCCCCAGGCCCATGGGAAAACACAACCATCTCCTTCAAAGATGATGAATGGAGAACACCAGGCTCAGGTGCAGCTTCGGAGAAGAACTTGCCTATTGACTTTGCCAACTGAGAATCGAAGTAATCACTTGTCTCAACCTTGGGTTTCGGTTGACAAGAACTATATGTGATTTCCTTGGCCTGCGTCAGATCCGGTTGATAATGAACAAAGGAGCGGTTGTTATTGGACACAGTTGGTTGTAGCTGTGGTTGCTGGACTTGAGGAGATGGAAGGGCTGGGTTTGTGTGAGGAACCTCATCATGTTGTTGCTTCAGTCTCTTCGTTTTTCCGAGCATCTGATCTTTCTTGCGATCCACAAGTGAACTCCTTAAGCTTGTCCTGACACTGTCCGGTACTAGGTTGCATGGACGAACATTGCCCCTGATGCCTGCTAAATGTTCCTCTAGACGGCTGTAACTACAAACCACCTCACCGCAGTAATTGCAGCTCATTCTGCTGCCTTCCTCATCAATGGTTTTGCCATGCCTTTCTTTTCCATGATTACTTGTCTGAGGACCTTGTGCGGAAAAAACCTGAAGAAAAGCAATCAGAGATACTTCAGTAGTGCAAAAATTAAAATGTTAAATTCCCAAAACATGAGTGCAACATTTCACCAATGATGAGATTTCATCCGCTTCCTGTTAATGACAGCACATAATGTACTGCTATTGATGAATTTACCACATGTGAACAGAGAAGACTGTGATCCAACTAAACATTGTTAAACATAGTGTCACTGGGTGAAACAGTTTGTTCTGTATTTTTTTCCGATAAAGAACAGTTTGTCTGTATAACTCTTCAAGAAGAGCACAGAGAGGCGTGGTCAATGGCTCATAGTATATTTACCAACAGACTGGAGGCATGA
The DNA here is from genome assembly GCA_021605205.1 of Aegilops longissima. Lineage (NCBI taxonomy): Eukaryota > Viridiplantae > Streptophyta > Magnoliopsida > Poales > Poaceae > Aegilops > Aegilops longissima. The sequence goes on from JAHIAM010007050.1 coordinate 54,069, forward strand.
GCTTGTTCACAAATTACAAATTCAGGGCAACAAATCTCTGGGCACCCATGCAATGAATTAACAACAACTTCAACAGGGCAGTCAACAATTGGCCATTTTCACCATGGTACACTCCAGAAACATGTAACTGTAACTAGATTAGACAGTTGTTCCTCATAAACAGACTAAAATTCGATGCTTACAATCCTGAAGGATTCGAATGAACCATACGAAATATAATTCGGTGCAAGTAGAAGGTTAACTATTTCGGTACTATCCCACAGGACAATTGGAGTAATATTTACTTTTTCAAAGATCAGTGATATGGTATAAACATAAGACTGCATGATGATCTTAGCCCCTCTGAGACCAATGGCGAGCAGCGACTCTTTTTTCCCGATACTAAAATCCGACAAAATCATAGCGCCTCCCCTCAAAGTTTTAGCAATTCCTTCGAATCGGCTTCAACGCCTTTCGAAATCCAACATGACGCTACCCAACTCCCAAAATCACACAAAACCTAAAGCGGAGAAAGGGGGATTCTTCCTCGGCAGAAAGCCCTGAACAGCATCGCGGGTCACAGCCCACTGCCTATTTCCCTCTCGCCGGCTTCATTCCAGAACAGAAGATCGTGAGGGATTTCAATTACTTACCATTTTTGTCGACACCGGCGAGAGAACAAGGAGGGGTTCGCAGCAGGCCGCCGCCGCGCCGCGCAGCACCTCGACCTGCCTCCGAGGCGCTCGGGGCGTCGTCGACGGAGTAGCCGGGGTTTGACGGCGATGAGCCCGATCTCGCGCCCCGCCTCCTCTCCTTGCTGCGCTGCGCGTCGTGGTCTCTGCTGCGCTCTGGCTTTTGCTTTTATGATCAGCGGATGGCAGAGAGGAGGGAGGAGGCGGCGAGGGCGAGGAGGGAACTCGGGTTTTTGGGGAGAGATGGAAAAGACTACGACTGTATGCCGTTTCTGGAAACTGACGAGACGACGCGTTTCAATCGCTGGACATTCGCTGGTGGGTGAGTGTTGGGTGGGCAACAAATTTTGTTTTTCTTGTATATACGAAGCAAAATAAGTGAATATATACTCTAAAATATGTCTATATACATCTGTACATGGTAGCCAATTTAAAATCTCTAAAAAGACTTATATTTATGAACGATGAGAGTACATTCATCCTTATCAAAACACGCATGCATAACTTGCTCGTATGAACACCTAATTATCGGGAACGTCATCTCCCACCTAACGCAAATCACCGGAAGGTTTGGAATAAATCCATAAAAAAGCAAGCACCACTATCAAGTATGAGACTTGAACAGAGGATATTATTGTTCTCCTAATTATCCAACTGCACGTTGGTTCGCGAAACAAATTTTGTTGGACAACAACATATCATTATTCACGAACCAACCTGTGGTTGGATGGTTAGGAGTGGTATCCCCAGTCCACCAGGGTTTAAGTCCTAATGCTCGCTTCAGGATTTTCGGCGATACGCGTTCAATGTGAGGAGATGTTACCGTCGACTACGAGGCGTCTATGATAACTTCGTAAAATCTCAAGATGATATGACGGCCAGTCTCTCAGAGGTGCTCAAAAGGATAGGGTGTGCATATGTGCATTCATAGAGGTAAGTGTATGCGCGTATATATGAGTGATTGTGTTGATGTTAAAAAACATTTCATTCTTTGTGAACCAACATGTGGTTGGATGATTAGAGGTACAGTTGTATCTCCAGCCCATCAGGGTACAAGTCTTGGTGCTCGCATTATTTTTGAATTTATTTTAGAATTTCCGGCGATGCGCTTTCAGTCGGAGGAGACGTTCGCATCAACAACGAGGAGCCTTCGATTACTTCGTAAATCTCAAGATGATATGCCAGCTCAGTCTCTCAAGATGCTCATAGGGGTAGGATGTGCGTGTGTGCGTTCATAGGGATGAGTGTATGCGCGTGTATATGAGTGTTTGTGTCTGTATTGATATTAAAAAAATGTTTCATTCTTCTTTACCATAATAATAATAATAATAATAATAATAATAATAATAATAATAATAATAATAATACACTTTTAATACTTACATCAGCAAATATTTATGAAATCGTGATTGCTTTGAAATTAGGTAGACTATTAATTGCGCGCATATATTAGGTAGGATATTATATATGCAATAATTGTATGACTAGCGCTCATGTTGATACTTGGTATAATATTAATTGGGCGTTGAACACGTCAAACGCTCAGCATTGGGGCAATCTAGGTCGTTGATTGAACGGGTTTGATGGTCAAGATTGATTTGATACGTCCTTTTGGGTCTTTTATATTGGTATATCTCAACTACTTCAAAAAACGTAAGATTTTCATTTCACCTCTTTTTCATCCAACTTATTTTATATACATCTCACTCTTTTCTTCTCCTCTTTGATTTTTCCCTCCCATTTGTGATTTTTATCCTATCAATTCTCCCTAAAAATAGAATCAATTGTCTCATGTTTTATTAACTTACCATAAGAAAAACATATTATGTTTGGTAAGCCATTAAATTCTTAGCAAATAAGTACTTAACAATAAAATATCTATCTTCTCTACTTACTTAAAAAGAACGCAAGGTTCTCATTTCACCTCTTTTTCGTTCAACTTTCCTTATATACGTCCCACTCTTTCCTTCTCCTCTTTGATTTTTTCCTCCCATCTCTGATTTTTCTCCTATCCATCATCCATAAAATAGAATCAATTGTCTCATGTTTTATTAACTTACCATAATAAAAACATATTATGTTTGGTAAGTCATTAAATTCTTAGCAAATACGTGCTTAACAATAAAATGGCAGGTAAATCATGACGATTGCAAAAAATTTTGCTAGTAACTAGGCCAAAGATGATTGACCTCATGCCATTGGTGGATTGCTTGGAAAGAAGAATGACAACAAGTTCCTCCTTCCTCAATCAGGGTGAAAGATTGCAGTTTCTAAACTCTGCTTTGTCCTCTATGCCCATATTCTATCTTGGCAGTTTGTTAGTCCCCCCTAGAATTTTAACAACTTGAGAGAATCCAGAGACAATGTCTATGGAGAAAGCATAGAGATGAGCCCTCTCCATCTATAGCAGCATGGGACCTGATCTGTAGGCCTAAAAGCAAGGGGGGTTAGGGATTTTGAACTTGGGGGTCCAGAATATTGCTTTGTTGCTCAAGCATATGCATACGTTTTTGAACCAGATGGATCTGCCATGGGTATCTCTTGTTTGGAATACATATTATCATGGGAGGGTACCAGAGGGTACTGCCAGTTGTGGATCTTTTTGGTGGAAAGATATATGCAAAATGCTGGATCATTTCAGAAACACAACTTGGGTGCAAATTAACTCTGGAGATTCAGTTCTGTTTTGTTCTAACAGATGGAAGCTTGGTGATTTTGTGACAACCTTGCAATCAAGGTTTCCAAAGCTATTTTCTTATGTGTAAGATCCATGGATAACTGAAGCTGAAGCCTTTCAAGCACATGATATCTCAGAGATGTTTGATTTACCTTTGTCTGGACAGGCATATCATGAATATATGGCAATTCAGGCAATGATGACCACTCACAGTAGATATTTGGATGCAAATGATATATGGTACTGGCAGGGGACATGCAATGCTTTTAAACCTAAGATATTATATTCCTTCATGCATTCTACCTTGTCATTTAATCCTCTGCTGCTATGGATCTAGAAATCATCATGCACAATGAAAATAAAAGTGTTTTCTTGGATGTTGATCATGGACAGGCTTAACACTAAAGATATTGTTGATATGAGGCATTTGCATATGGATGATGGGGTTAATTGTGTTCTTTGTCCTCTGCTGACAAGGGAAACCAGAGGCCATCTTTTCTTCCACTGTAGTTTTAGTGTGAGAGTCTGGAATTATCTTAAAATCTGTTGGCCACAAGGAGATGATATGAGCAACATTGTGCTGCAAGCTAAACGAGATTTTGCAAAACATTTCTTCGTTGAGGTGGTTTTTATTGCCTGCTAGAACATCTGGATAGTCAGAAATGCTAAGGTGTTCAGTCATGAAAGACCTAGCTTTAATAAATGGAGAAGTGCTTTCATCCATGATATTACTCTCATGCAGCATAGAATCAAACATGTATTTAGAGATGAGTTATTGAGATGGATTTCTTTTCTGCCTCCTTAAGGTATTGTCTTGTACTTCACTAGTTTTTCAGTTCTCTAGTTTTTTACTTTACCACTTTGATTACCTCTTGTAATCCATGTAATTTGTAACTCTTTTTGGCAATAAAGTTAAAGTGCTATGGGGGGTTCCCTACAGTTTACAGTCAAAAAATAATAATAGGCTGAATTAGAAGCTAGTAACAATAGGCTGAATTTTTCAGTGAATCCCAAGTGAGGTGGTTGTTGTGTTGGATAGATGTGCCCTTGATTGGTTACTTCATACAACTTCATCAGCATAGATACATAATTCAAAATATCACCTCGGTATAATTCCAGTCACACATAATTCAAAAGATCACCTTGGTATAATTCCAGTTGAATATGTTAACGCACTTACTACACTTGAACAATAAGATTTTCACAGAAGCCTGGAAAATAGGCATTTAGTTCTAATACGATCCTTAGAAAAAAACAAATATGGTATCAACAAAAACCTTTTATGCTCCTACTAAATTAATTGCTTTCCTTTACCTTTGACTTTATACATCGTAATCTCCATTCCAAAAGTGGCATCTTAAAGCACTTACTAAACTTGAACAATGCGATTTTCACGAAAGCCTGTAAAATATGAATTTAGTTCTTATATGCTCCCTAGAAAAAGCAAAAATGGTATCAACAAAAAACCTTTATGCTCCTACTGAATAAATTAATTTTCCTTACCTTTGAATTTAGACCTCTTCTTCTCCGTTCCAAAAGTGGTATCTTAACGCACTTACTGTACTTGAACAATAATGAGATTTTCACAGAAGACTGGAAATTAGGCATTTAGTTCTAATATTCTGCCTAGGAAAAACAAAAATGATATCAACAGAAACCTTTTATGCACCTAATGAACAAATTATTTTTCTTTACCTTTGATTCTAGATTTCTTCTTCTCGGCTCCAAAAGTGGCATCATAATGGACTTACTACATTTGAACAATGATATTTTCACGGAAGCCTATAAAATAGGAATTTAGTTCTAATACGCTCCCTAGAAATGACGAAAATGATATCAACAGAAACCTTTTATGCTCGTACTTAATAAATTACTTTTCCTAACCTTTGATTTTAGATCTCGTCTTCTCCGTTCCAAAAGTGGAGTCTTAACACACTTAGTGCACTTGAACAATAAGATTTTCGTAGAAGCCTGGAAAATAGGCATTTAGTTCTAATATGCTTCCTAGGAAAAACAAAAATGATATCAACAGAAACCTTTATGTTCCTAGTGAATAAATTACTTTTTCTATGTTTTATTTTAGACCTCGTGTTCTCCATTCCAAAAGTGGCATCTTAACGCACTTACTGCACTTGAACAATGAGATTTTCACAGAAGCATGGAAAATATGCATTTAGTTCTAATATGCTCCCTAGAAAAAACAAGTATGGTATCAAGACAAACCTTTTATGCTCCTAATGAGTAAATTACTTTTCCTTACCTTGGATTTTAGACCTCGTCTTCTCCGTTTCAAAAGTGGTATCTTAACGCGCTTACTACACTTGAATAATGAGATTTCCGCAGAATCCTGGGTAACATGCATTTAGTTCTAATTTGCTCCCTATAAAAAATGTATGAGTAGAAACCTTTTTTGCTCCTAGTGAATAAATTAATTTTCCTTACCTTTGACTTTAGATCTCGTCGTCTTAGTTCGAGATGTAAATGGAGCATGGCCTAATAGTTGGGCAGCGTCTGTGGTTCGTCGGGAATACGCAAATGGTGCAGCGCGTAGGTGGCTTGGAATACCACAGATCTGAACTAAGAGGAAAACATATCAAGAGATTGGCGGTGGTAGCAGTGGGTGGAGGAGAAGATAGTTAGATCTAGAGAATGTTAGTGGTTGCAGTGGAGGAGAAGATTGTTTGGTCTAAAGAGTGGTGGTGGCGGCGAAGGGTGGAGGAGAAGATTGTTAGGTCTAAAGAGTGGTGGTGGCGGCGAAGGGTGGAGGAGAAGATGGTTAGATCTAGATAATATTGGTGGTTGAGTTTGGAGGAGAAGATAGTTAGGTCTCGAGAGTGGTGGCGGCGGTGGGCGGGGGAGAAAATAGTTAGGTCTAAAGTTGATGGTTGTGTCATGTGGGGCGAGGTGGCTTTATAGCTTTGTGGTTTGGGACTAGGAGCGCGGCTGCGATCCGTGTGATGCGGGGTGCGGGGCGTCGAGTGAGAGATGGGTGTGGGGAATGGGAAAATGGTTGCGCGAATACATGACGTGGCGGGGGAGGTGTGTTTCATTTTTAGCGTTAGGCGGGGTGTGGCGATGCGAGGAGGACGTGCATCTCGGGTAGGTGGATGGGAGGTAGGACCAAATGGTTTTTGGATGGATTGTGTTTGTGCACGGTGTTGCTCGGTGCCACAAATTTTCTGATGGATTTCTAGTTGGTGGGCCCGTGAGGTGTGTGCCTGTGATAAGACTAGTGCGAAGGTGTAAACTTGGGTTATTGCTAGAACAATTTGGAAAGCATATTTCTATATCTTCCACGATCAATTGATATCACTGTGTTTATTTCAAGTATTGTATAACACACCTCAACAAAAAAGGCTACTCCATCTGTTCAATTGATATTGGGGTGCTTTGCAACTAGCGGTGATAGACCTCAAACGGATCTATAATTTTTGTTGTTCTATTATGTTATATTATCACATTTGTATAATTTTTATACCATTTATATTGTTAATCTGGACTAACCCATTAATTTAGTGCCTACTATTAGTTCCTTGTTTCTGCATGATTTTGGTTTTACAGTAAATCAATATCTACGGAGGTCAAAATAACTTGTTGATTTAATTCGATTTTCTGGGTAACAAAGGACCCAAGAAGCTTTGGGGGAGATCGTGAGGAGCCACAGGGGGGCACACAACCACCTGGAGCGCCTTAGCCCTAGGGCGCGCCCTAGGTCGTTGGGGCCCACCTTAATCACCCTTTGTCCATTCCACCGCTATAAATTCCTACGAAACCCTCTGCCATATTTATAGAAGAATTTTTCTGCAACCGCAAGTTCCCGTTTGATGAAAATCAAATCTGGAGGCCTGTTCCAGAGATCTGTCGGAAGGGGAATCCATTGCCAGAGGCTCCTTCATCAACCTTGCAGCCTTCATGACTATGTGTGAGTAGTTCCATGAGGACCTTTGGGTCCATATAGTAGCTAGATGAACCTATCTCTTTTTGGATCTTCAATACCACCAGATGACTGCTACCTCTTGAGCACTGCGTTGCTTTTCCCTTGAGGAGGAAAGGGTGATGCAGCAAAGTAGCGTAAGTATTTCCCTCAGTTTTTGAGAACCAAGGTATCAATCCAGTAGGAGGCTACGCGCGAGTCCCTCGCACCTACACAAAACAAATAAATACTCGCAACCAACGCGATAAGGGGTTGTCAATCCCTTCACGACCACTTGCGGGAGTGAGATCTGATAGATATGATAGGATAATATTTTTGGTATTTTTATGATAAAGATGCAAAGTAAAATAAAAGAAAAGTAAAAACCAAAGGATATAACTAAGTGTTGGAAGATTAATATGAAGGAAAATAGACCCGGGGGCCATAGGTTTCACTAGTGGCTTCTCTCAAGAGCATAAGTATTTTACGGTGGGTGAACAAATTATTGTTGAGCAATTGACAGAATTGAGCATAGTTATCAGAATATCTTGGTATGATCATGTATATAGGCATCACGTCCGAGACAAGTAGACCGACAGCTGCCTGCATGTACTACTATTACTCCACACATCGACCGCAATCCAGCATGCATCTAGAGTATTAAGTTCATAAGAACAGAGTAACGCCTTAAGCAAGATGACATGATGTAGAGGGATAAATTCATGCAATATGATAAAAAACCCCATCTTGTTATCCTCGATGGCAACAATACAATACGTGCCTTGCTGCCCCCATCATCATTGGGAAAGGACACCATAAGATTGAACCCAAAGCTAAGCACTTCTCCCATTGCAAGAAAGATCAATCTAGTAGGCCAAACCAAACTGATAATTCGAAGAGACTTGCAAAGATAACCAATCATACATAAAATAATTCAGAGAAGATTCAAATATTGTTCATAGATAAACTTGATCATAAACCCACAATTCATCGGTCTCAACAAACACACCGCAAAAAGAAGATTACATCGAATAGATCTCCACAAGAGAGGGGGAGAACATTGTATTGAGATCCAAAAAGAGAGAAGAAGCCATCTAGCTAATAACTATGGACCCGAAGGTCTGAGGTAAACTACTCACACATCACCGGAGGGGCTATGGTGTTGATGTAGAAGCCCTCCGTGATCGATGCCCTTCCGGCGGAGTTCGGAACAGGCCCCAAGATGGGATCTCGTGGGTACAGAAGGTTGTGGTGGTGGAATTAGGTTTTTGGCTCCGTATCTGATCGTTTGGGGGTACGTAGGTATATATAGGAGGAAGAAGTACGTCGGTGGAGCAACAGGGGGCCCACGAGGGTGGAGGGCGCGCCCCCCTACCTCGTGGCTTCCCTGTTGGTTTCTTGACGTAGGGTCCAAGTCTCCTGGATCATGTTCGGTGATAAAATCACGTTCCCTAAGGTTTCATTTCTTTTGGACTCCGTTTGATATTCTATTTCTGTGAAACTCTGAAATAGGCAAAAAACAGCAATTCTGGGCTGGGCCTCCGGTTAATAGGTTAGTCCCAAAAGTAATATAAAAGTGAATAATAAAGCCTAATAATGTCCAAAACATAAGATAATATAGCATGGAGCAATCAAAAATTATAGATACGTTGGAGACGTATCAAGCATCCCCAAGCTTAATTCCTGCTCGTCCTTGAGTAGGTAAATGATAAAAATAGAATTTTTGATGCGGAGTGCTACTTGGCATAATTTTAATGTAATTCTTCTTAATTGTGGTATGAATTTTCAGATCTGAAAGATTCAAGATAAAAGTTCATATTGACATAAAAATAAAAATACTTCAAGCATACTAACTAAGTAATTATGTATTCTCAAAATAACATGGCCAAAGAAAGTTATCCCTACAAAATCATATAGTCTGGCTATGCTCTATCTTCACCACACAAAGTATTTAAATCATGCACAACCCCGATGACAAGCCAATTAATTTTTTCATACTTTTGACATTTTCAAACTTTTTCAATCTTCACGCAATACATGAGCGTGAACCATGGACATAACACTATATGTGGAATAGAATGGTGGTTGTGGAGAAGACAAAAAGGAGGGAGAAGATAGTCTCACACCAACTAGGCGTATCAACGGGCTATGGAGATGCCCATCAATAGATATCAATGTGAGTGAGTAGGGATTGACATGCAACGGATGCACTAGAGCTATAAGTATATGAAAGCTCAACAAAAGAAACTAAGTGGGTGTGCGTCCAACTCGCTTGCTCACGAAGACCTAGGGCATTTTGAGGAAGCCCATCATTGGAATATACAAGCCAAGTTCTATAATGAAAAATTCCCACTAGCATATGAAAGTGACAAAATGAGAGACTCTCTATCATGAAGATCACGGTACTACTTTGAAGCAGAAGTGTGGTAAAAGGATAGTAACATTGTCCCTTCTCTCTCTTTCTCTCATTTTTTCTCCTTTTTTTAATTTGGGCCTTTTCTCTCTCTTTTTTATGGCCTCTTTTTTTTATTTAGTCCGGAGCCTCATCCCGACTTGTGGGGGAATCATAGTCTCCATCATCCTTTCCTCACTTGGGACAATGCTCTAATAATGATGATCATCACACTTTTATTTACTTACAACTCATGAATTACAACTCAATACTTAGAACAAAATATGACTCTATGTGAATGCCTCCGGCGGTGTACCGGGATATGCAATGAATCAAGAGTGACATGTATGAAAGAATTATGAACGGTGGCTTTGCCACAAATACAATGTCAACTACATGATCATGCAAAGCAATATGACAATGATGGAGTATGTCATATTAAACGGAACGGTGGGAAGTTGCATGGCAATATATCTCGGAATGGCTATGGAAATGCCATGATAGGTAGGTATGGTGGCTGTTTTGAGGAAGGTATATGGTGGGTGTATGATACCGGCGAAAAGTGCGCGGCATTAGAGAGGCTAGCAATGGTGGAAGGAAAAAGGGTGCGTATAATCCATGGACTCAACATTAGTCATAAAGAACTCATATACTTATTGTAAAAATCTACAAGTTATCAAAGCAAAGTATTACGCGCATGCTCCTAGGGGGATAGATTGGTAGGAAAGGACCATCGCTCGTCCCCGACCGCCACTCATAAGGAAGACAATCAATAAATAAATCATGCTCCGACTTCATCACATAACGGTTCACCATGCGTGCATGCTACGGGAATCACAAACTTTAACACAAGTATTTCTCAAATTCACAACTACTCAACTAGCACAACTTTAATATTACTACCTCCATGTCTCAAAACAATCATCAAGCATAAAACTTCTCTTAGTATTCAAAACACTCATAAGAAAGTTTAGCATATTAAGATTATTTAAGAAAATTACCATGCTATTTAAGACTCTCAAAATAATCTAAGTGAAGCATGAGAGATCAATAGTTTCTATAAAACAAAATCCACCACCATGCTCTAAAAGATATAAGTGAAGCACTAGAGCAAAACTATATAGCTCAAAAGATATAAGTGAAGCACATAGAGTATTCTAATAATTTCCGAATCATGTGTGACTCTCTCAAAAGGTGTGCACAGCAAGGATGATTGTGGTAAACTAAAAAGAAAGACTCAAATCATACAAGACGCTCCAAGCAAAACACATATCATGTGGTGAATAAAAATATAGCCCCAAGTAAAGTTACCGATGGAAGTAGACGAAAGAGGGGATGCCTTTCGGGGCTTCCCCAAGCTTTGGCTGTTTGGTGTCCTTAGATTACCTTGTGGGTGCCATGGGCATACCCAAGCTTAGGCCCTTGTCACTCCTTGTTCCATAGTCCATCAAATCTTTCACCCAAAACTTGAAAACTTCACAATACAAAACTCAGCAGAAAATCTCGTGAGCTCCGTTAGCGAAAGAAAAAAAAGACCACTTCAAGGTAATGTAATGAACTCATTCTTTATTTATATTGGTGTTAAACCTACTGTATTCTAACTTCTCTATGGTTTATAAATTATTTTACTAGCCATAGATTCATCAAAATAAGCAAACAACACACGAAAAACAGAATCTATCAAAAACAGAACAGTCTGTAGTAATCTGTAACTAACGCAATATTCTGGACCTTCAAAAAATCAGCCAAAATAGGACGACCTAGGCAATTTGTTTATTGATCAGCAGAAATTGGAATCAATATTGTATCACGTTCTGGTGATTGTTAACAATTATTTTCATGAACAGAAAGTTTCTGGAAATTTCTGCAAGATCAAATAACTATCATCCAAGAATATCCTATAGGTTTAACTTGGCACAAACACTAATTAAAACATAAAAAAACATCTAACCAGAGGCTAGATCGAAGATTTATTCCTAAACAGAAGCAAAAAGCAAAAAACTAAAAATAAAATTGGGTTGCCTCCCAACAAGCGCTATCGTTTAACGCCCTAGCTAGGCATAAAAGCAAGGATAGATCTAGGTATTGCCATGATAAGGTAAATCATGAAAACTTCTCTCATATTCCCTACGTTCAGAAGCAAGTTTCCTTTGTGGTAAGCAAAAATAATCAAAAGGGCTAAATTTAATGGGACAAAAGTCCAAAAGATCAAGCTCAGGAGGTACGGGTTCCTCCTTTGGCCCCTTATATTGCACTACCAATTCATCATTATAAGCATTCTTTTGGCAAAAAGTCATGAGCCTACGTTCAAGAAAGAATCCTAACCCATTATTCTGAATAGCAAAATCATCATTAAGTTCAGAAATTCTATCAACTAGAACATTAGTAGGAACCTTTTTTCTAAGGTTTTCATTGTAGGCAACATGATCTAAAGATCGTAGACGCATTAAATCTTCTTGATTAAAAATGATAGCTTTTATAGGGGGACGTCCAGCGTCAACCCTATAATGCGCAAAAATTTCATTGGCCTCTTTCATTATAAATCTAAAACTCATGAGCCAAATAGATAGTAGCTGCTTGCTTAATAGAAGAGTGCTCAATATTGGAAAATTCTTGAAGAATCCTTTGAATGCAAGGATGCATATGAATAAACCGTCTTTCAAGTTCAACTATGAGCAAAGATATGGCATCCGCAAGACTACTAGTTCTATGGAGGATAGATCCACCCATAGTAGGCAAAGTACCGGCACAAGTAAAGAAATCTTGAATGACTCCTTTTCCAATAATATTACCACTACCGATTCGAAACCTTTTAGTATGCAAGATAGTAGGTTCATTAGGAGGATAGTCAAAAGCATCAAAATTCCCCTAGTTATTATTATTGCCCTTATCAATGATAACCTCCCCAGATTCAGACATAATGGCAGCGGAAACAAGGGACAAGTGAAAAAGGCGAACGGAAAAGAGAGGGCGAATAACACGGTAAGGGTGAAATGGGGGTGAGGAAATGAGAGGCAAATGGCAAATAATGTAATGCGGGAGATAGGGATTGTGACGGGTACTTGGTTTGTTGACTTTGCGTAGACCTCACCGGCAACGGCACCAGAAATCCATCTTGCTACCTCTTGAGCACTACGTTGGTTTTCCCTTGAAGAGGAAAGGGTGATGCAGCAAAGTAGTGTAAGTATTTCCCTCAGTTTTTGAGAACCAAGGTGTCAATCCAGTAGGAGGCTATGCACGAGTCCCTCGCACCTACACAAAACAAATAAATCCTTGCAACCAACGCGATAAGGGTTGTCAATCCCTTCACGGCCACTTGCGAGAGTGAGATCTGATAGATATGATAGGATACTTTTTTTGGTATTTTTATGATAAAGATGCAAAGTAAAATAAAAGCAAAGTAAAAAAAGCAAAGGAAATAACTAAGTGTTGGAAGATTAATATGAAGGAAAATAGACCCAGGGGCCATAGGTTTAACTAGTGGCTTCTCTCAAGAGCATAAGTATTTTACGATGGGTGAACAAATTACTGTTGAGCAATTGACAGAATTGAGCATAGTTATGAGAATATCTAGGTATGATCATGTATATAGGCATCACGTCCGAGACAAGTAGACCGACTCCTGCCTGCATCTACTACTATTACTCCACACATCGACCACTATCTAGCATGCATCTAGAGTATTAAGTTCATAAGAACAGAGTAATGCCTTAAGCAAGATGACATGATGTAGAGGGATAAATTCATGAAATATGATAAAAACCCCATCTTGTTATCCTCGATGGCAACAATACAATACTTGCCTTGCTGCCCCATCACATCCTTTGGGAAAGGACACGCAAGATTGAACCCAAAGCTAAGCACTTCTCCCATTGCAAGAAAGATCGATCTAGTAGGCCAAACCAAACTGATAATTCGAAGAGACTTGCAAAGATAACCAATCATACATAAAAGAATTTAGAGAAGATTCAAATATTGTTCATAGATAAACTTGATCATAAACCCACAATTCATTGGTCTCAACAACCACACCGCAAAGAGAAGATTACATCGAATAGATCTCCACAAGAGAGGGGGAGAACATTGTATTGAGATCAAAAAGAGATAAGAAGCCATCTAGCTAATAACTATGGACTCGAAGGTCTGAGGTAAACTACTCACACATCACCGGAGGGGCTATGGTGTTGATGTAGAAGACCTCCGTGATCGATGCCCCTTCCGGCGAAGCTCCGGAACAGGCCCCAAGATGGGATCTCGTGGGTACAGAAGGTTGCGGCGGTGGAATTAGGTTTTTAGCTCCGTATCTGATCGTTTGGTGGTACGTAGGCATATATAGGAGGAAGAAGTGCGTCTGCTGGAGCAACAGGGGCCCACGAGGGTGGAGGCGGCATACAGGGGGTAGGCACGCCCCCCTACCTCGTGGCTTACCTATTGGTTGCTTGACGTAGGGTCCAAGTCTCTTGGATGATATTCGGTGAGAAAATCACGTTCCCGAAGGTTTCATTTCTTTTGGACTCCGTTTGATATTGTTTTTCTGCGAAACTCTGAAATAGGCAAAAAACAGAAGATAATATAGGTTAGTCCCAAAAGTAATATAAAAGTGAATAATAATGCCCAATAATGTCCAAAACAGAAGATAATATAGCATGGAGCAATAAAAAATTATAGATACGTTGGAGACGTATCAATGACCCATTGCGCCAATTGGCCTAGAGACCAACTCCAACCTACAAGTTAAGCGAACTATAGAAACCTAGAATGGAAGTCAAGTGAACTATTTGAAGAGACCAAGAAGATAAGCAACTAATACAACAAAAATAGGTGAATTGCTTGATGGTGCAGAGACCAACTGCAGCCGGAAATTAAGTGAGATATTTCATACATAAAATGGAGTTTAAGTAAAATATTTGAAGGAAGTTTGTCATGAATGGTCTGATTATGGTTATGTTTGTATTGCATTGTTTCTACCTGAAAGTGCGTTATATCGAGTAGAGGGGGTGAATAGGCGATTTTTACAAATTCGTCAATGAGGAAATTCAACTTGAGGAATTTCCTAAGTAACGAACTACAATCAGCGGAATAAGTACTTAGGTGCATGCATAACAAAGCAGTATCATAGTCATCATGATGAAATGAAACATACATAGAGCACAGGTAGCGTGTAAACATGATAAGCAGGCAGAAGACAAGATGACTGAAGAATTAGGATCGAGGAAATTGAGAAAGTCTTCAGTCAAAGTCTTCAAACAGTAATAGTAAGTTCATGAGCACATGAATGAGGAAATGAAAGGGTTGAGGAAATAGAACTAGTAGCTTGGTGAAGACAATGATTTGGTAGACCAGTTCCAACTACTTTGACGGTTGTATGTCTGGTTGGAGCGGCTAGGTATTTAAACCCGAGGACACACAGTCCTCACCGTATTCTCCTTGAGATAAGGTCACACAGACCTCTCCCAATCACTCATGGTAAGTCTTCAGGTGACTTCCAAACCTTCACAGACTCGGTCACTCGGCGATCCACAATTCCTCTTGGATGCTCTAGACCATGACGCCTAACCATCTGGAGGATGCACAGTCCTCAAAGGTAACAAGCGTCGGTTCCACATAGGAACAATCTCTTCAGTGATGCTCAATCACTTTGGGTTGTAGGTGTTTGGGTTTGGGTTTTTCCTCACAGATGATTTTCACTCAAAGTCCTCGAAGGAGGGGATCCTCTCAATGACAAATGTCAGTTTCTCTCGGAGCAGCCAACCAACTAGTGGTTGTAGGGGGCGGCTATTTATATAGCCTAGGGAGTAGCCCGACATGATAGAACATAAATGCCCTTCAATGATATGACCGTTAGGTGGATAAGATATTTTGGGACAACTAGCACATAGCACAACAACGGTCGGAAATTTGAGCTCTCAAATTCCTCGGGGCTATCATGTTCCTCACTTGTAGGCAATCCGCACTGGCGAATTCCTAACTCCTCAGTTAGAACAAATTCCTCAGAGACCAAAAGATCTTCATCTCTATCACTAAAGAAATTGAATGAACTGTATGAGATTTCCAATGGCTTCACTCAAAAGGATTGGGTAGGTGTAGGATTTTGAGATGAGCATCACTTGGAAACTTTTCCTTAGTTCTTTTCCTTAGTTTTACCTCGACCCCCTTTAACAGTACGGTGTTTCGTATGAGTCAAGAAAGAGAAAATGAAACTATGAAAACAAAAATTCTTCATGCTTCATAATCCTCATATCAATATCGAAGTCTTCAAGGTCACACCAATTTCCTTACTTTCAAAGTCTTCAAGAAAACCAAAGTCTTCAACTTTAGACATTCATTTTTAGGGTTCGACTTTTATCGTAAATATCAAACTTCTCATGGACTTATAGAACCTGTGTACACTCACAAACACATTAGTCCCTTAACCTATAAGTCTTCAATACACAAAAATCACTAAGGGGTACTAGATGCACTTACAATCTCTCCCTTTTTGGTGATTGATGACAAATAGGTTAAGTTTTCAACGGGGATAAACATATGAAGTGTAAATACTGATATTGAGGAATTTGATTGCAAGATATAGAAGAACTCCCCCTGAAGATGTGCATATTTGAGGAATTTGCTTTGGATAGTAAATGCACATCATAGAGTAATATCATGTAGATCTCCCCCTATATCTTGTAATTCATACACACATTTGACATATAATATGAAGAATTTGAAATGCATGATGAAATATGGTGTCTGACGAATTCAACATGCGTGCATTAAGTTATTTGAGGAAATAAGCATGCATAAAAACAGTTCAAAAGTATCAGACCACCATAGGACTTAAGTTTACAACTCATCCGAGAAAACACCTCAGAAGAGCAAGAGTTGTAACTCAACAAAAAAGCGCCCATATATAAGACCCGCTTGAAGACTAACTCAAATTTCTCCCCCTTTGTCATCGAATGACCAAAAGGGACGAAAAATGAGGACTAATGCCCCTGAAGAATTCCATCATGATGTTGATGGAGGAGCGCCAACATTGTTGGGGTCATCCGTTGAGGTAGGGCCTACCGTAATGTCGTTCAAGTGTTCAGCTTCATCCGTCTCACGTGATGAAGAATAGGAACTGGGGACGAGCTGAGGAACTTTGACCTTGTTGAATTTCTTTGAAGGAGGCTAAGACCAGTCAAAGTCCTGTTGGAAGCCCATCTGCTTGAGATCTTCATCACCGTAGAGGTGAGACAATATGGCCCAAGTGCGATCAAAGACTTCATGCAAGTAGTAATGGTTTTTCTTCACAATGTTTTGCATGACAGTCATGTTCAGAAGAATTGAGCTAAACTGACACTTGAACCACTTGTGATTTCGATCGACCTTCTGATCAAGACTTAATAGAAGCTCATGATCAGTCATCACTCGTGGTGTAGTGGCTTGAGGATTTTGCTTTGAAGCTTTTGCGGCATAATCTTGAGTTGCAGAGTCATCATTGGTGGAATAAGATGCAGCTTTGCGAAACTGTCCATCCAATGGATGAGTGCCTTCATCAATAACAGCAGCTTTGCCTTTCTCATCAGCTGAGGAAATAGTCCTTTTGAGGACTTTAATAGGAGGCAAATAGCTAAGATTATTTTGATAATCAGCCTTGTAATGAATTGAAGACCATGATCTGATGAATTTCATGATCCAGGGAGCATAAGGCTTCAACTCAAAAGGTGACAAGACGCATTAGCCAAAGTCCTCCTGAAGAAATCGTGGTAGTTGATAGGAATGCCATGTATGATATTGAACAACAAATTCTTCATGATGCCAACACCTCTTCTTCATCAGAGTTGTGGCCCTTGATTGCATTGACGGTTTTGGTCAGAGTGCGGTATACTGTCCTTGGCACATATAGCAATTCCTTCACGAGGAATGTGGTCCTTGGAGCTTGGCCAACTGAGGGAGTCCTGGATTAGGGGGTGTCCGGATAGCCGAACTATCACCGTTGGCTGGACTCCTGGACTATGAAGATACAAGATTGAAGACTTCGTCCCGTGTCGGATGGGACTTTCCTTGGCGTGGAAGGCAAGCTTGGCGTCTGGATATGTAGATCTCCTACCATTGTAACCGACTCTGTGTAACCCTAACCCTATTCGGTGTCTATATAAACCGAAGGGTTTTAGTCCGTGGGACGAACAACAATCATACCATAGGCTAGCTTCTAGGGTTTAGCCTCTCGATCTCGTGGTAGATCTACTCTTGTACTACCCATATCATCAATATTAATCAAGCGGGGTAGGGTATTACCTCCATCGAGAGGGCCGGACCTGGGTAAAACATCGTGTCCCTTGTCTCCTGTTACCATCCGCCTAGGCGCACAGATTCGGGACCCCCTAACCGAGATCCGCGGTTTTGACACCGACATTGGTGCTTTCAGCGAGAGTTCCTCGTATGCGTCATCTATAGGCCCGATGGCTCCTTCAATCATCAGCAATGATGCAGTCAAGGTGAGACTTTTCTCCCGGACAGATCTTCGTATTCGGCGGCTTTGCTGCGGGCCAAATCGCTAGGCCATCTGGAGCAGATCGAAGCTTCGCCCCTGGCCATCAGGTCAGATTTGGAAAGCTTGAACTATCGGCCGATGTCTCACGGAGACTTGATCTTGACGGATTCGATCCACAGCCGGCGTGCCGCCTTTGTCTCGATGGAGTGCGATCTAGCTCTGCCGCGAACGCAGTGCCACGGAGGCCGCACGATATCCGCTCAAACCCTTAATCCGGGCGGTTTAGCGATCGAGGGCGGTTGGTTGGACACCTCCTCGGGGCTGAAATCTCTGGCGATTGAGCGAACACCATCCTGTCGCTGCGGCTCGTGACTCCAGTGCGGACTCCTTTACGGACTCCGAACCTCCGCGCCTCTACGGTCGAATCCGACTAAGGCGCGGTTATGGAGTTCACCGCCATGGACATCTTTCAAGACTCGCCCTTTGGCGATATCCTGAACTCATTAAAGTCTCTCTCTTTGTCAGGGGAGCCCTAGCTGAACTATGGTCAGGAAGGTTGGGATTCGTACGACGAAGAAATTCAACGCCCACCCACCACCCACTTTGTAGCCACTGTCGATGATTTAACCGACATGCTCGACTTCGACTCGAAGACATCGGCGGTATGGGCAGCGGTGCGGAGGCGATCAAGAGCCAGCGCCCGCGGGGCAGTGGAAGGCCACCTCGTCATATGATAGATACATGGTGGACATCCCAAAAGATGGGAATAGCGATGGAGCGGCGGAGGATGACCCCTCAAGAAACAACCCAAGCGCCCGGCGTCGTGGCGCCGCTCTAAATCCGCCACAAGTAAAAGCGGCGATTCGGCACAGGAGACAATAATACCCGGACGGTGCGAAGCGCCCCCTCGGCGCAGGACTCAGCGCGGGAGGAGGAGAAGCAAATCTGCTGCGACAATGCAACAGAAGAGAGGTAGAGGATGATAATTATCGCCCTCAAGAGCGAGGCTAGCCTCGCGACAGCAATTCATCATGCCAGAGGACCCCGTCGAACAAGAGCGTTTTAAACGCAGGCTCATGGCCACGGCAAGCAGCCTCAAGAAAAAGTAGCAACAGCTTAGAGCTGACCAAGACCTGCTAGCTAACAGATGGACTGAAGTCCTTGCAGCCGAAGAGTATGAACTCGAATGCCCCTCCAAAAGCTACCCCAAACGCAGGTCGTTGCCTCGATCAGAGGAGGAAGCACCCACGTCACTAGCGCACGACATGGCAGACCGGCCACCCCGTGGCCACGACAGAGAAGCCTCTCGGCCCTCCACTCAAGCCACACCCCGATGCCGCTCAAAAAGTACCAAGGCACGGGAAAACACGCCGGACTTGCGAGATATATTGGAGGATAAGGCAAAGCATACAAGATCGATCTATAGATCGCGTGGGCACCCAACGACTCGGGATGATTATCGTCACGCCGGATACAGGAAACCCGGCCGGGTCGAACACAGTAGACAAAGCTCATATGAGCTACGTCATGATATAGCCCAATACAGAGGCGCCGCAAACCCACTATGCTTCACAGATGAAGTAATGGATCATCAAATCCCTGAGGGCTTCAAACCCGTAAACATCGAATCATACGATGGTACCACAGATCCTGCGGTCTAGATCGAGGACTATCTCCTCCATATCCACATGGCCCGCGGTGATGATCTACATGCCATCAAATACCTCCCACTCAAGCTTAAAGGACCAGCTCGGCATTGGCTCAACAGCTTGCCGCCAGAGTCAATTGGTTGTTGGGAGGACACGGAAGCCGCATTCCTTGATAACTTCAGGGCACATATGTGCAACCACCAGACGCCGATGACCTTAGCCATATAATTCAGCAGCGGAAGAATCGGCGGACAATTACGGGCGCGGTTCCTAACAAGAAAAATCAGATCGTCGATTGTCCGGATGCGAGGCGCTAGCAACCTTCAAACACAACATCCGCGATGAGTGGCTAGCCCGGCACCTAGGACAGGAAAAGCGAAATCCATGGCAGCCCTCACCACACTCATGACCCGCTTTTTGCGGAGAGGACAACTAGCTAGCTCGAAGCAACAACTTGGCCAAACACCACGGTAGTTCGGATACCAAGGACAGCAATGGCAGGTCGGCGTTGCAACAAGCATAAGCGCCACATTGCGGTGATAATGCTGAAGATCGACGATAAATGCGGATTCAGAGGCTCTAAACCCGGTCAGCGAAGAAGCCATTCAAAAGAAATACCAGGGCCCGTCCAACTTGGACCGAATACTCGATCGCTTGTGCGGATAGATGGCACCCGAAAAACCAGCCAACCACACCAACAGGATTGTTGGGTGTTCAAACAAGCAGGCAAGCTAAGCGCCGAAAACAAAGACAAGGGCTGCATAGCGATGGCGAGGAAGAGCCCGGCCGCCCGAACAATAGAGGACGAAGGGCTTTCCCACACAAGTGCGGACGGTGGACATGATATCGCAACCCACTTACCCAAAAGGGAGCGGAGCGTGCACTATTGGACATATATGCGATGGAGCGATCGCCGAAGTTCACCCATGGTCCTCCTGCCCGATCACATTTGATCGAAGGACCACCCACTAGCATCCATCACGGCGGATTCGCGCATTGGTTCTTGACCCAATCATCGACGGAGTTCACCTCACTAGAGTCACGATGGGCGGCGGTAGCAGCCTGAACCTGCGTTATCGGGATACGGTCGCAAAATGGGCATAGACCCTCAAGATTAAACCCACAAAGGCGACCTTTAAAGGCGTCATACCAGGTGTAGAGGCCAATTATGCAGGCTCGGTTACACTCGAAGTGGTCTTGGATCCCGGATAACTTCGAAGCGAGAGTTAATCTTGACATAGTCTGTTCCGTGGCGGCTATCACGCCTTTGCTTGGACGAACCGCATTTGCAAAGTTCAATGCGGTGCCGCACCTCGCATACCTCAAGCTCAAGATGCAGGCCCTCGAGGAGTAATCATGGTCAATGGAAACACCAAGCGCTCTCTCCGAACGGAGGAGCACACGGCGGCCCTCGCGGCGGAGGTGCAAAGCAGCCTCTCACAGCAATTCCCGGGTCCGGCCATTAAACGTCCGGCCACCGTCAAGCGCGCCCGGAGTAACCTACAACAAGACCGCCTGGCACGATCCGAGCACGCGTAGCAATCCGGCCCCAACCCCAGCCCTCGCGAACTCGAGAAGCCAGTACTACGCGCACGTAATTGCGCTCTGAAGCACCATGGGCATAGGGGACGGGCCACGACCACGGCACGCCCAGAATGCGGCTAGACCACACTAGGGGCTCCCGTTTGTGTCATTCCTTTTTTCTTTTCTTCCTTTTACTTTCAGGACTCTGTTCTCCAGAAGCCCTGTCCGGCATTCGCGCCGAATACACGATGCAACAGCCAGGGAAGCAGAAAACTGCGTCGAGTGTCCAGGTGGTCTCTATTACGAAGCGGTATACCTGTTTTACATACCACACATAAACTTACCCTGGAAGGGACATATCAAAGTCCCTACCTTGCTTATCGCACAATTTGTATCGTTCGCTTTTATTTGCAGTTTCTTTTAATAACCAATATATAGCTCTTGCCTATTATTGCATTCTTTCCCATTATATATGTTCATTTATGACATTGCATAACCGTACAATTTAGTGCGGTCAATACACCGAGGGCTTATGTACCCCAAAAACATGGTGTGACAAGTCCGAACACTTTCACAAGTGCGGCACCCGAACTTATAGCATTATATGCATCGGCTCGAATCATGTCTTGGGTCAATAGTTGGGTTTGCCGGCTCCCATGTTTTGGTACCTTACGTTTAGTTATATCGGCTAAGGTAGCGCCGGAGAACCACTACGATTGTGCCCGGTTGAGTTGGGTTGAGCACCTTAGTGGGAAAGCTAAAACTGACCGTCATGATAAGGCGAGAGCCGGTCGCTGTTCGAGAGGTTTCTTGAGTCCCTAAAGACTTATGCGCTTAGGCGAGGAACCGGCATTGTCCGGCCAAAGGCGTGGATAGCGCCCGAACTCGGTCTTCGAATACTAGGGGCTTCGCGAAATTTAAAATTATAGAATTCTATGGCTAAGTGAGGCGTTTAAGCACTATAAGTCCGGTTGCCTTGTTCGTTGCGTTGGCGCCTCCTCGGCGGACCCAAGAATAGGAGCAAGAGCGCTCAAGTTTATCCGAACACCCAGCACTTTCGTGGCATGGGGCTGAAATAACGACTTGCCATCTCTCAAATTTGATAAGCGGCCGCCTGAAGGTAATATTTTAAATTATCAAGCGTCGCTTAGCGCATATGAACAAGTTTTCAGCATACTGAGGATAACAAATGCGAGTCTATTCAAAATTACATCTTTGGAGCACTCATCCGCTATCTGGCGGGCACCCTTGAGGCGCCCTCATAGTACATTTCGGGCTTGCGATGCTCCTTGCCCTTGATGGCCCGTCCGTCACAAGCTTCTCCGCATCCAGCTTGCCCGGTGCACTTTAGCACGGGCAAGGGCCCGACGGGCACCTTCAATGCAGACGGAGCGCTTGATGACTTCAATCCATGGACAGGCGTCCACCAGCCGCTGCACTAGCCCGAAGTAGCTCCCAAGCATGGCTTCCAATGGCCACAGCCGAACTATGAGGCCCTTCATGGCCTCTTCGGCGACCTTGTGGAGCTCGACCAGCTGCTTCAGCTGGTCACTCAGGGGCACCGGACGTTCGGCCTTAGCATACTGAGACCAGAACACCTTCTCCGTCGAGCTCCCCTCCTTGGCGCGGTAGAACGCGGCAGCATCAAACACACTACGGGACAGATCTGCGAATGCTCCTGGAGAGCTCCGAATCTGGGTAAGTAATAGGTAATTCACTTTCACATGCTCGCTTTGCATAAAGAATGCCTTACCCGCCGCTATCTTCTTTAATGATTCAATTTCTTGGAGGTCTTTTTGGGCTTCGGCCTTAGCGGCTTTGGCACTCTCAAGAGCCGAGGCGAACTCGGACTCTCGAGTCTTCGAGTCACGCTCCAAACTCTCATGTTTTTCCACGAGAGCCTGGATCTCTTGCCGCACCTCCGCCACCCGCTCCTCCAGCTTCGCTTGCTCGGTGCGCTCCACGGCAGCTTTGCTTTCGGCCGCGGACACCGCTTCCTTCAGGGTCGCCACCTCGTTCGTGGCCCCTACAATACCCACGTTATTCCTGTCATTTTTTGCAACTGAATCCTTTCTATAAGGTATTACTTTAATAAGGTATTGCTTACCTTCCCTGTCCTCGAGCTGCTTCTTGGCAAGGCCGAGCTTGTTCTCGGACCGCTCAAGGCTCTTCTTCAATGCATTGACCTCCATGATCGGTCTTGGCAGAGGTCAGCGCAGCCTGCAATCGCATATTGACATACTTATGTTAGACTCCTGCGTATATCTTTTTAGATCCTTAGTCGGCTTTTCTTTCCGAACACGAACTAAGCATCGAGGGCTCTGTCTATCGGTAATATTTTTACATATTCAAACTTACCTCAAAGCCTGTTAGAAGGCTGGTGCAGGCTTGATCAGCCCGCTCTTGGCGGTGAACTTTCGGATCACCACACTCATAACGATGCGGTGCTCCTCGTCGATGGGCGCCGTTAAGCGCTGCAGCAAGCTATCCGGTGCCTCGGATGGGCCGGAGGTCACCGGCGTCGCAGATCTTGCCCTTCTTACAAAGGCAGCTTGCCGGACTTGGAACCACTGAAGGTTCGGTATGGAGTCGACACAGGGCGGACTTAGAGCCCTCTCGGGTTTCGCCCCTTTGCGCCCGAGTCGGGAGGTCGCCTTCTGGCGCCTCGGGACCACCTCCTCTGGCTGGGCCTTTGGGACTCCACAGCGGTGTAAATCGGTGACACGAGGAGAGGAGGCGGTCGGAAGTGAAGTTCTATTCACATCCGGCGAACCCGAGGAGCCGCTCGGCAAGCGGCGAGCTCGTCCTCGGGCGGGCTGCATGGTCATATTCGGCGTTAGAAGACACTGTCGACAAATAAAAAGTCATGAACTATTTGGTCCGGACACTTACAATCTCGCCGAGGCTTGGCCCTTGTTGGCCCTCCTCCTCGCCGTTATCGGCGTTGGTGGAAAATCCGGAGGAAGGTCCTTCCTTCTTGGACCCTCCGGCCTCCCGGTTAGGCGGCCTTCCTTTCTTCTCTCCCCGGGGGGAGAGGCTTCTTTCCTCCTCCTCTTCCTCGGAGGAGGATTCCGCCTCGGGGTTGTCGGGCGATGAGTCCGACGGCACTGGGCCGGGAGCTCCTTGAGTTCCCGTGGCCTTCTTCTTGGCCTTCTTCTCTAGCACCACGTAAAGGCGGAGCCAGCAGCCCGCCAAGCGGGCGTCTGCTGGGTCTTACGCAAAAGGGCAGACAGTTAATCTGCGGGCGTCTTCAGCCATCCTGCCAAAGGTTAGGGAGTTTTAGATCCCATATAGAGTCAATCTATGAAAACAAGAGTCCCATAAAGGGTAAAATAACACCTCGCTGGCTTGGCGCTGCGAGCTGAATCCGCGATCTTGGTGGCGGATGTGGGAACCTCGGCGCCCTTGAACAACACCTTCCGGGCATCTTAAATGCGTAGTGTCGAAGAGCCTTTTCAGAGTTGGGTCTTGTGCGGATCGAACTCCCACAATTTGAAGGCCTGTTGTTGGCATTGGAGAATCCGGCGGATGAGCATCACTGGATTACATTGACAAGCCTGAGATTCTTGTCCACCAGGTTTCGGACGCAAGTTTGGAGTCCGGACAGCTCATCTAAATCCCCCCACGTCTGGCCCGTCTCTTTCCATGATGTGAGCCGTGTGGGGAAGCCAGATCGGAATTCATGGGCCGCCGCCCATTGAGAGTCGCGCAGCTCGGTGATGTAGAACCACCCCGATTGCCACCCCTTTATGGTCTCCACAAAGGAGCCCTCGAGCCATAGGACTTTGGCCATCTTGCCAACCATGGCGCCTCCGCACTCCGCTTGGCGGCCGCCCACTACCTTCGGCTTGACATTGAAGATCTTCAGCCATAAGCGGAAGTGGGGCTGGATGCTGAGGAAGGCCTCGCACACGACGATAAATGCCGAGATGTTGAGGATAAAGTTCGGGGCCAGATCATGGAAATCCATGTCGTAGTAGAACATGAGCCCCCGGACAAATGGGTGAAGTGGAAAACCTAGTCCGCGGAGGAATTGGGTGAGGAACACCACCCTCTCATGGGGCCTGGGGGTGGGAATGAGCTGCCCCTCGTCGGGTAGCTGGTGTGCGATGTCGTTGGACAAGTATCCGGCCTTCCGCAACTTTTTGATGTGCCCCTCCGTGACGGAGGAGGCCATCCACCTGCCTCCCGCTCCGGACATAGTTGGAGAAGGTTGAGGTGGGGTGTGCGGACTTAGGCGCTGGAGCTCGAGTCTTGTGAAATGGATGAGCAAAGGAGGAAGAAGGCGTGGGTGAAAAGGTGGATCCTTATCCCTTATATGGACGGACGAAGCTATCGCCCCCCCTTGACGTGGTAAGCGCGCTTATCTCCCAAGCGCCGTAATCAATGGCGCGGATGGGTTACCACGTCCGTATTGGTGGGAATCCGGAATAAGGGGCACGATCTCGCTTTGATAAGGCGTGCCAAGAAACCGCCTCGCTAGGCGCTAAGGCGGAACAGTAAAAGCGATTAAGTATAAAGGCTGGCCGTGGTGTGATGTCACGCCGCGGAATACGTCAGTAGATCTGTGCAAAAGTTATTCTCTCTACGGTGGTATGTGGAACTTGTTTTGCAAAGCCGGACACTATCCTTGTCTTCAAAATCTTCTATGAAGTAGTCGGAAGAGGAACCCGCCTTGCAATGCCGAAGACAATATGCGCGCCGGACTCGTCGTCATTGAAGCCTGGTTCGATAGCTCTTGAGGAGTCTGGATTAGGGGTGTCGGATAGCGAACTATCACCGTTGGCGGACTCTGGACTATGAAGATACAAGATTTAAGACTTCGTCCGTGTCCGGATGGGACTTTCCTTGGCGTTGAAGGCAAGCTTGGCAATCTGGATATGTAGATCTCCTACCATTATGGCCGACTACTGTGTAACCCTAACCCTATTAGGTGTCTATATAAACCGAAGGGTTTTAGTCCGTAGGACGAACAACAATCATACCATAGGCTAGCTTCTAGGGTTTAGCCTCTCTGATCTCGTGGTAGATCTACTCTTGTACTACCCATATCATCAATATTAATCAAGCAGGAGTAGGGTATTACCTCCATCGAGAGGGCCCGAACCTGGGTAAAAACATCGTGTCCCTTGTCTCCTGTTACCATCCGCCTAGACGCACAGTTCGGGACCCCCTACCTGAGATCCGCCGGTTTTGACACCGACACCAACCTTCAAAGGCTTCATCAGCACTTGCATCAAATGATTTAAAACTTCAGGTTCCTCATATATGAGCCTTCCACCTTCAGCAGGAGGACTGACTGGAATGGCATGAAGTAATTCGGAGGCCCGGGCTTTGTAATGCGTATTCTCAGTCATCCAATCAAGCACCCATGAATTCACATCATCCACATTTCCAGTGATGTGCAATGTGGCATAGAATTGAAGAATTAGCTCTTCTTTCCAATTGCAGATGTCAGCACAGAACTTTAAAAGCTCAGTGTCATGAAGAACACTCAGGATGGGTTGGAAGCACGGGAGGAATCCATATCCGCATGAGGAATTTGATGGTGCTCAAATACTTTGTCCTTATCAAATAAGAGTGATGAATAGAAGTTCATCTGACTGGCTGTCCAAAACCGCTTGCGGCGAATTCTTGCTGATTCATAGGGATTGAAATCTGTGAAGGAATGGTGCTCAGCGAAGAAATCATCAGCCTTGAATTTCTGCTTCTTTGTATGAGGATTTAGTGGCTTGGGCTGAAGATTTATAGTTGAAGGCTTCATAACCTCTTGGCGCACAACCTCTAGAGCCACAGACTGTGGAATTTCAGCGGCAGTTTCAGTAGCAGTAGTCTTGGTCTCAATTTCTTCAGCTGCAATAGCTGGAACTTCTTCTGGAATGGAAAGAAGTGAAGTTTGACGTTCTTCAGACCCCGTATGAATTTCTTAAGTTTGCATAGGGGACTGAGGAATTTGATGCACAAGAGTGGTCAATGGTGAATTGGGATGAAGTCTTTCCCAATAGTCATCATTCAGAACTGGTGTAGTAGAACCAATGTCCACATCCTCATCTTATTCTTCTAATTCTTCAAGGCA
Source organism: Aegilops longissima (assembly GCA_021605205.1). NCBI lineage: Eukaryota > Viridiplantae > Streptophyta > Magnoliopsida > Poales > Poaceae > Aegilops > Aegilops longissima. The sequence goes on from JAHIAM010007050.1 coordinate 81,432, forward strand.
TGCATCTTCAACTGTGAATTGAGGCATGGGCAATGATATCAGTGGAGTTGAAGGGATATCATTCACTTCAATTTCTTCATCCAACTGCTCTGAAGAAGCAGCAGAAGGATTCTCTTCATCTGTGTCATCTGGTATGACATATTCCTCACCATAAGGAATGAGTTCCTTGGAAGGTACAACAGAGATTGGAACAACATCAATTGGGTAGTGAAGGAACTTGTCAAAGTCTTCACTTTCTTGGGTGCTGAAGACTCTGCAGTCATTGATGCTTTCCTTTTCTTCACAACTTCCTTCTCTACAGCTTTTGTTTTCTTCACTTCTGATGCAGAAGGAAGGTTGACTTGCCTCACCTTAGATGGTTTGGCAGGAGGAGCAGATGAAGTGAGTTCATTTTCTTCAGGCACAACTGATGCAGTTGCCCTGTCTTGTTTAGTTTCTTCAGGCGGAACAGCATATTCTTCAGCTGGTCTGGGTTGTTCTTCAGGCGCAACATTGGTGGTTGCCCTGGCAGTTTCTTCGGAAACTGGAATCTCTTCACAGCCCTAGTACTCTCGGAGTCATCAACAGTCTGATTTTCATCAGCTGGTCTAGCATTTTCTTCAGTAGGCTGAGCAGATGCTACATCCTGAGGAATTTCTTGTTGCGATGGAGTTTGCAACATTGAGCTTGAGGGATTTGGAGAGTCTGATGAGTCTGACTTTGGCACCTAGCCAATCTGCACGATATCTATCAAATTCATCACTCAGGTCTTTAATCTCCTATTGCAGAGATACAAGTTCTTCAGGAGACATGTATACAACATTTTTCTTCAGAAAACGCTCCTTCTTGTACTGAGCCTTATTGACTTGTCTGGCCTTCTCAAATTTCCATTTTTCTTCATTGATGAAGGTCGTTAACATGTGACGTTGACAATAAGTGAGGTTCAAGTCAGGAAGAGGAGTGTTCGGATCCTTGTGCCATAGATCAATGAACTCAAGGATCTTCTTCGGATCCAGCATGAGAGGCACAACACTGTCTTTGGCTCTAGCGGCCTTTTCTTGCCTGTTTATGATAATCTCAGCAAGTTCTTCATCATCAGCTTCATCATCATTATACGGGACTTGAAAAACAACTTGGTTCTTGTGAGGACTTGGCCTTGAGCCACGTCCAGTAGTGGCCTTTTTCTTCAACAAGGATGGGCCAGTTGAGGACTGTGGTGGAGCTGAGGAACTTGCAGATGCTCCTGAAGCAATAGAAAGTCGTGCGGTCCTTTGACACGTTGCAAGATGCACATGTGTTGATGAATTTGCAGCAGCAGTTGCGGATTTCGTGCAACAGAGGGAATTGGTGTTGCCCTTGAAGAGGTTACCTGAGGAATTGTTCGTGATGGCTTTGTACTTGGTTGTGAGGGCATTGCTATTGAGTAACTCGGCTTCACGGCTGATTTCTTGGCAAAGCCTTCTTAGGATTGCTAGTAGAGGCCTCAGCAGCAACAACAGCAATAGAATCTTCATTGAATTCCTTCACTGCTTCGTTTCCAATTTAGCCAACTTGGCTTGGCGCTTGGCCCATTCCTTGGGAAATTCACCTCCTCGCTTGATGCTTGAGGGATCAGCTTTTTGGCCTGGAACCAATGGAGGTCTTGGGCATGGAGGGTGTACAGCGAATTTCCTCATGTACTTTGGAGTAACATATCAATATTCCCTCCATTCCCTTGCCCATCTCCTCTCAATCCTCTGAATGCGCACCTTGCACTAATTTTTGTTTTCTTTGCCATGTGTGGCTTCATCAGGTGTGCAATACTCAGCTTAAATGTCTTCAGGGATTTCAAACGCAGTGTTTGTCTCTGGCCTCTTTCCTCCCTTATGAGGTCTTTTACCATCAGCTATTTTCTTCACTTGAGGATTTTGAACAATTGGTGTTTCTGAGGAAGTATGCAATTTATCTTCGAGGAACGCTGTAAATGAGTTAAGTTGATGAGAACCTAGTGACTCAGCAGCTGACATTTTGTACCTGTGAACAGAGTATAGGTGTGAAGAATTTGGAGAGGTCATATGCGTTCTGAGAAATTTTTGAAATGAATCAAGTTTGAGGAATTTGACCATGGGAGTCTTGAGGAATTTCACTAAGCGTTCTTGACTTAGGTTCCATAGTTGTATAGATTTGACAATCCACACAAAAAAACATAGCTTAGAGAAACAAATCAAGAGCAGATGCAACTGGGTGTTTAAGGATAGGGAAGTTGAAGAATAAACACCTTTTGAAGATTTTTTGGAAATCATGAGAATCAAAGAAGGGCAGTAAAATTATATTTTAATTACCCTTGACGAAGAACACGACGAACTAGGAGTGAAAGTGGAGAGGTTCGTCAGTTCAGATCTCCCACGCCCTAAGTTGGCGGTGGGAGACAGCTACGACAGCGGTGGAGTGTAGATTTCCGGGGCCGGCGCGAGTACGACGGCGACGAGGTTGAGGCAGTGAAGCTCTTCCTCACCGGCGACGATGGAGTGTAGTGGCGGCGCTAGGTCTGAGAGCTCAAGCGAGGAGAGGTCGAGCGGAGTAAATGAGGTATGAGGAAGGGAGGGGGTATTTATAGCCACGGTGAAAAACTGCCCGTCCGATGAATTTGGACGAACATGCCCCTGCCCTTGCCATCCTAGCGACATGTGTCACCCATGTACAGAGAGGTGGAGATCGTGATAGATCATGTGTGAATAGTTTACTCTTATCGTGGGATGCGGAACGGTTTGAGCGGCAAAAGCCGAAAATTCAGTAATGAAAATTTTAACATTTCGTTCGCAAATTCTTCAGCTGACAAGGACACAGTGAAGATTTTGAACGGGTTTGAAATAGAACGCACATGAAGAATTTGTGAATAGACTGGGTTGAGTTTAGCATATAGGGGGAACGGGTCCGATCACATTCACTTAGAAAAAAATCAACTTGAAGAATTAGCAATAAGTGAATGTTGTTGAGGACATGAAAAACTCAAATATATATAGGGTGACACTATTCCGATCCTGGGATCAGAATAGTTATTTGGATCACGGAACGACCTATATAGGAGCCGATCCCGTATCCCCGAGCTCCCGAACCTGGTGGAACAAAGAAAAAAACACGACCGCCAGTACCCCACCTCCCGCACTCCGTCCATCCCCAACTCCCACACTCCAACTCCTCGGCGCCCCCACCTACCAGGCACCAGCCCCCGGAACCGCCGCTGCCGTCACCTGTAACCTCGCGTGCACCCTGAGGGTCGGGATCTGTCCGCCTAGCATTCACCCATCGCCTCCGCCCGCTGCTCCCCGTCGATCTTCGTGCGCTGCCACCCCACCTTCCCGCCATCCCCTCCGTGTGCCGCCGCCCCACCTCACCTTCCCCGCGCAACGCCTCTGCCCTCCCTACATTCCCCGTGTGATTCCGTCACCCTACCCGGCCCCCAACCGGCGCTGCAACCCCGACGCCACCCAGCCCCACCCGCCCCAACCGGCGAGGCCTCCGTCGCCTTGCCTCAACCAGCACCGCCGCCACAGCCCCTCACCAACCTTGCACATCGCCAATGGCCGCACCACATCGCCAACGCTGGAGGACAGCACACGCCTTCACCTCCTGCGTCAACGAACGCCACCCACCACCGGCTCTCGGGTGCCTCACTCCTGCGGCATGTGTCCAGGTGCAGCAACATCAATATTCCTTTCTCACGACTGTTTTATTTTCTGAATTTTTGCTAGTACGGACACCCACAGAGGAAGAGAAGCACGTCTGAATCTGAAGTTTACATGAAACTGAACTTCTACCTCTTTGTCACAGGAGGGGTCGTCGGAGTCCTTAATCTCTTGCACTACTTGCTTTTAGCATCTTGTCCATGGAGTCAAGGCGCTGTGTGGTGTGCGATCTCGTTTTTGGATGGGGCACAGAAATCTCACTTTTTGCTCCAGTAGCAGAAATCTCGCTTCCCTGCTGCTGTTATGACCATGTATTGTTTCAAAATGACCTTTTGTCTGAAGTTCGGTAGTATCTGTTGGTGCAAAAAAGGTGCTTCAGTTTCATGGGTCCTTCAAAAAATGAATGGGAAAAAGGAGTTTTCTTCTTCCAAATTGCATCACTGCTCTGAAGTGCTAATTCTTCTTGTGTGCTTCTATCGAGGCTTGAGTTTCATGGAGAGAGAGACATAGAAATTGTGGAAATCATTAATGTTTCCTTTCTGTCTATGTACTTCAGAAACATTTTGTGTGAGAAAAAGGTTAATGACACATTCTTTTCAGAGATACAGAGTGCTTTGGGATCCAATGTTTTTCTACACAAAATTGTGCATTTGTGTCTCGCCAATGTAGCTGGCAACACATACTTTGTACAATAAAAACATTAGTTTCTTGTGAGAAGTTCAAATGTAAAATAAGGACAAGTTCACGTATAGTAAAATTAGTGCAAATAAAAAAATGTAGCGAGCCATGTTTGTTGATATTTAAAAAAAAAAATTAAAATAACAAAGGTGTTTGATGTTGTAACAAAGGTACTTGTGGCATATTATTTGTTATAAATGCCTCTGCTCTGCTTATTTCTTCCCAGCATCTCCTTGGTTATGTAATGTTGCTTCGTTTTGGTTGTAAAATATATGCGATCTATTGTTTGTTATATGTTTGAAAGATAGTGCAAATCCGGGTGGGGGTATTCCTCACATATTTATGTTCTCGACATAGTTGAAGTTTCATAGAAATTTTTCCTTTTCAAATGTCAAAAGTTCACTTATGCAAAAAAGGTTCCTTAACCTCATTTACAGGAGAAAGTACACTTAAATCCTGAGGTTCAAAAAATTTCATATAAAAACGGATTATCTCTGTTAAAAAAACTTAGAAGTTTATTTTTAAAATACGGAATAGGTTGATGTTTATTAAGAAACTAGGATTTTTCCGTTACAAAAAGAAATAACACCAAGTCCAAATCAAATAAACCAAGAAGTTCAACTTTTAAAAATAGAATAGTTTAATGTATATGAAAAACCCAAATTTTCCTCATTAGTAAATAATAAAACAAGAGGTTAATTTCAAAAAGTGGAGCGGTATGATATTTATTACAAAAACTCGAATTTTTCCCGTTACTAACAAAATGATTCTCCTCCCCGTAGTTGTTATGCGTCTACTATAGAAAAAAATACATCGACCGTAGAAGTTCACATATAGCTGAGAAGGAACAACTATAGCTCTCTCTGTGCACATGTTGTGTTTGGAGAGGCACATTTTTTATTTTGATTTTGGGCTTGGATGTACAAGGTGTATGATGAAGGTGAGACAACTAAGTGAAGTCCATTTGGACATGTGAAATTCAGTGAGCCGTATGAAAGGGAATAAGATCGTTTGTTTATTTGGCCCCCTTTTATACATCGGGTTATCTAATTTCTTGTTTTGTATTGTTTCATGAAGTTCAATAGTATGCATTGATGCAAAAGATGTGCTTTTAGTATGTTGGTTTGATGTAAAAAAAACTATAAAAAAGTGAAGCCCCGAACAAGTTCAAAAACTACGACACAGAGACGTCCAAAATAGTGAGAAGTTCAACTACTACACGAAATGCGTTTCAAATGAGAATAAAAAAGTTAGAGCAGTTCAATGTCTATAAAACCTCAGATTTTTTACGTTACTAAAGAGAAGCAGAGAGAAGTTCAAATTGATAAGAGCCAGAAGTTCATGTACTACATGGTGTGAATTTTGTAATTAAAAAATGAAAAAGAAAATGCTAAAAAAATTGTTGCTAAAAGTTCAAGTGCTCTACCCGAGAAAGTTCAAAAATTCTTGTGAGAGAGGTTGAAAAAAAATACGTGACAGAAGTTCAAGGTGAAAACAGTGGGAAGTTCAACTACTTCATTTCATAAGAGAATAAAGGAATATAAAAATAAAAACCTAAAAGGTTTGTTGCAAGAAGTTCACGTGCTCCACCCTGCACGATTCTAAAATTATATTTATGAGATGTTCGTCGTTCATTTACATGTTGTTTTAAAAAGCAAAAAACTACGTTGTTTTGCCATTTTAAAAAGTACTCTCGAACGACAATGAATTTGTAACACATGTCTACATGAAAAACTTGTTGCGATTCATAAGCTTTCCACCGGGTATATTATGTGCCACATTTCGATGAACGCTTTAAAATTTTCATGTATACCATTTAAAACACGTTTTGATGTATTCAAAAAATTCTTACCCTTTGAAAGAAGTTCATAGTGAAAACAACAAGAAGTTCAAGTACTACAAGGAATGCATTTCAGGTGAGAATAAAAGTATAGAAAAATAAAAGCCTAAAAGGTTTGTCGAAATAAGTTCAAGTGCCCTATATGGAGAAGTTCAAAAATTCTTGTGAGAGAGGTTCACCTTGTATTTCCATGTTTGATTTTTTCCGTATAAAAATCAAATACAATTCTTTACTCAAAATATAAAAAGGTGAAGTTCAAATTGAAATAGCAGAGAAGTTTGGAGTTTATTAAAACCTAGGATTTACCTGTTCCAAAAATAAAAAAACACAACGCTAGTTTTTGCACTTTTAGAAACAACTCATAAACGAAAAAAATGGTTGCTAGAAGTTCAAGTGCTCGGCGAGGAAAAGTTCACGAAATTCTTGTGAGAGAGGTTCACCGTGTATTTTAATGTCCAAAATACATAAAAAAGACTTGCATGGTCGGGGATACGCTAGTAGAATAGTAAAAAAAATAAAATTATAAGTTGAAGAAAAAGAAGCGAAGTCATGCTTAATTACGAAAAAGGACTTGTCATCGTGACTTACTGTATCCACTTTGAAGGTCTCATCTGGTTTGATGCTGAATCGCCTACCATCAACAAGGAAATTTCTGTCACACATGCCGCGCTCGTCTTCGCAGTACTCGCACATACCGAAATCATTTTTGTCGTCAGACATTTCCTATGTTCATAATTGAAACATTAATTGAAAATCGATCGAAGGAAACTACCAGGAAACTCAACACACAAATCCGGGGCACTCGATATTTCCTACATATTCTAGCACAAGTCATGCTTAAATTCACGGAAAAATCCGGCATGAACTTTCCTAAAATAGGACATATCAAGCGTCTGTAATTTGCCGGAACGGAAATGAATCAACACTACGCACTCGTGCGCGCGGTCCTAAACAACCGGGCTTTTACCCCTTTCCGCAACGGCATTTGGAACCGTCGCCTAGTGAGTGTGGGCGATAGGGGGGGTCCTTCCCACACGACCCAGAAACCGTCGGGGATATGCCCTCATGGCACACACGTTCGGCAAAATGAGGTCGTGTGCGACCGGTGAGCACTCAAATATGGAAATATGTATAGTAGAGCTAAAAAATACAATTACACGGCGAAATTGTTGCCGGTCGCAAGTACATCCCACACAGTCAGTCCCCGCTAAACGTTTCCGTTCATATGCACATCCCACACAGTCGCTCCAAGGAAAACGTTTCGGTTCACAGGTACATCACAGACAATTTTTCCCGTTAAATCGTTTGCGTTATTGAATGTAGCACACACGGTTCATAGAAGAAACTGTGTGGCAAAGGTTGTCCATGACACACAGTTTTTATGTGGTAAACGTTTGCGCAAGGTGGCCTAATGCAAACAGTTTTCAAGAGAAAGTCGTGTGTGATTGTTCATTAATCCAACATGATATATTCCTAGAATATGTGTGTGTTGCCTGAGGTCATCGCCCACGGTATTTTTTCAACAACCATTTGCAATATCAAAACCCAATTAGCAGGCTAATTCGCCAATAGCAGGCTAATTGCCCTATTATTAATAATCCATGTATTAATCTAATTGACATTCATATTAAGCACACAATATATTTCATTTCCATATTAAGGAAGCAGAATTTCATAATTGAAATACATCAGAATAGAACATGATATAGCTTCAACACTCAGCTACCCCATTACACAACTACACCAGCAGCAAGTTCCACATGCAACATGTAGAACCTTTCGAAATTAGCATCATAGACGGTATATAGACAGATGCATCTCATCTGGGAAACTGCTGTAGCGGAAGGCAAATATTGAGCCTTCATTCATGTTGAAGGTCTTTGCAACTTTAGGCCAATGCCTGTGGATGATTGACCGTCCGTCCTTCGACCTCTTCAGGAACACTACAATATTGAACTGTGAGTGTTGTATGAAAACCTTCCTCGCCTCCTGACCATAGAGGTGGTTTGAGAGGTAATCATCAGTGAACTGCTTTGGAAAGGCCTGAAAACAAGGATGTGCAAAAATATCTTCTCTATATTGGAAATGGGGCAAAGGAATGAAAAAAGGCAAGGTATAATAGTTAGTACCATCTTGTAGTGAACTGATGTCTTCTTCATTGTGTAGACAAATATCTTGTTGTTTTTTGTTGCTAATTTCTTTAACCTAACAATCTTTCTGAGTTTCTTGATTTGATTGATATTCATGGACATCTCATTTCCCCATATGCAAAAAGGGTCAAACAGTGGGTCAAAACGTCTGACAGCAAGACCTACATGTGCAAGACCAAATTGTTGAAAACCAAAATATTAGAAGGTTCCTGCATTTGCACAATAATGTGCTATTAGACAACGGACCATGCACGTGCTAACCTCGATTGTAAACCTCAGTGCTTCCCATTGTTTCCCTGCAACACATATAAGGTAGTTAGTCATCAGGTTAAGTAAGGGTTCGCATGCTATCAGCAAAATATGTTGATGAAAAATAAGCACATTGCAGATTCATCAGATTAATTGAAGCCACACGGAAAACCCATTTACCCAAACCAAACATGATTAAGAACTAGGAAATATAGCACTTGTATATGTTTCTCATGTATTAAGTGCAGCCAAATTCCATTTATTCCTCACATGCACAACAATACAAAATTCTACCCACGACAATTGGACATCGCATTGCAGAATTGAACCAAGCAGTTAACTAAACACCACAACAAATGAACCAAACATTAACTGAGCACCACATTGCACAATATAACATTGAACCAAGCAGTTAACTAAACACCACAACAAATGAACCAAACATTAACCTGAGCACCTCTTGCACAATATAACATACTCCTAATAGAAGATCAGAGAGTTAACCAAACAGTTAACTACAGCCAATTGTAGCAATTGTATTTGTTTCTCATGTATTTACTACAACCAAATTCAATTTATTCCTCACATGGTATACAATAACAGAATGCACCCACAATTTTATAAAGATAAATTCGATTTATTTCTCACATGGAAGACAATACAAAATTGCAGCCTGAAGAATTGCACATCACATTGGCAGAATTGAACCAAACAGTTAACTGAAGACGACAACTAATTAACAAAACAGTTAATAAGTGAGCACCACACTGCATGACATATAGAACATATACACTAGAGCAGCAGATTGCATGGTGAAATTAGATAGCACAATTCACTAGATTTTGTGAAGGAAAGGCAGGAGCAGCACACGCAATGGGTAAACCGAGCATGCTTAACCGGCAGAGCTAGCAATTGGCAAGGTGCTCCTCCAAGATCTGGGGGTCGGCACGAATGGCAGCCATCGCCACCTCATCCGCGTGTGCGGCCGTGATTTGCTTCTCCGCTGCCAAATGCTCCTTGAGGTCCTGGCTATACTGCATGCACCATGGCTTAGGCTGGCGCTTATTTGGTGGAGGGGTCGGTGATTTGGGTGGAAGGTGTCGGCCTTTCATGCTGGCGGTCGGGCATGTGGGATGTGGAAGGAGGAGGAGGATGGGGTCGGGTGTGGATTACCTGCCTGGATAGAGGAGGCCGAGCAGCGTGAAGGAGGGTCGCCGGCGAGGAGGCGGCGGCGCTGCAAGCAAGGAGTGAAGGTTTCAACTTGGAAAGGAAGGCGGAAAGAGGTAAATTTTGGTAAGGGGGAGGGGGCGGGTAGGTAGATTTTTCCGCGGAAGCCAAAAATTTGGAATTGCTTCAGCCAAAAAACTGGCGCGCAAAGTGTCATCAGACATGGTCCCTTATTTAGAACTGTGTACGATATGTGGACATCACAAATGATTCAGATAGCTTAACCCGTGTGTGATGAGTTTGAACATCAAAAGTTTTGGTTTGAATTTCCATGGTTACAGTGGTCATCCACGTCATTGCATAATTTGGGTACACAAAGGAGACTACAGCACACCTACACTTCTTAATCAAGCAAGTTCAGCAATTAAACAGAGCTAGCTGACCTAAACATTACTCTAACAAATTAAAGACCGGCGCTCTTAATTAAACAAAACACAGAGTACTACTACGGCTAGTGCTCGTCGATCTCCACCGCCGCCTCCATGTCCAGCTCATACCGATGGTCTCTGGGAAGGGCTCCATGGCATCCATCACACCATACTCGGCAAGCATCTCGCCATCCGCGTCCGCCATCTCTTTGGAAAAGGACGCCACGAGTTGGGCGTGGGCGGACGCGATCTGGGCTTGGACAGGCTCCGTCATCGCAAGGTATGCGGCGAAGGAACGGATGGCTGCTCGAACCCTCTCGGCGATTGCCAGCTCTTCGGCCGTGGGTTGCCGACCGTTATCGGAGAAGCTTCGTTTGATTTGTGCGGTGACCGCCAGGAGCTGGGCGTGGGCGGCCTCGACATGGTCGTGGGAAGCCTCCATCAGGGATAAGGCCGCCGCTGCGGAACAGACAGCTGTTGTGCTGCTCTCGCCAGTTGTTATCCCCGCGGCACATGTTGCTGCTGCCACTTGAGAAGAAACAACGGCTATTTTGGCTGCCTTTGCCGCCCGGTCACAAATTATGGCCGCGCTCATGCACCTTGTTAGCAAGCGCATGGCGGCTACGGCCGCGCTCTCGCCGGAGTGGGCCACCGAAGTTTCCCTCACGATGCGGGTACACGTGCCCATCTTTCACCGGCGACGATTGATCAGTGAAATGATATTTGGGGAGCAAGCTAGTGTGCTTGAGACGCCGATTGTGGACTGTAGCCGATGCACCTTATCACGTAAGCCATAGGCGTACTATACACCGACGGTGCTCCAAGATATTTTGCACTACATCTCACACGGTTGCTGATAATAAACTGTGTGCTATGTACTTGATTTTTCATCTTGATTTGAATTACATAATGGGGTTACAGCGGCAATGGATGGTGTTTGAATTGCTAGACCTTTTGTCTGGAGTGAACATGCAACTATATGTGTGTCGTAAAAGAATTGGAATTATTCAGGGTTTCTTTCAACTTTTTATACATTAAATTGGTTTTCTAGCCATTTAAGGTGAAAAATTCAAATTTGAACTACATGCACATGATGTGCATATAAATTGGTTGAAAAACCAAATCTGTGTCCTTCGGTGCATGCTTAGGTCCCATGCAAGAAATGGGAATGAATTTCAAACACCTGATTGCCGGCAAACATTGAGATGCCTGGTTTTTAAATTCTAGTAAACCAAAACTCGCCTGAAATTCATGAAACTTTGCATGCTATCATGGAGCAGCATCAACATGCCGTGGTACAAATTTTGTCCCATTTGGGGCAGGTTTGGGTACATGCTTCTCACAAACCGGAGCTACTCACAACAAGCATGATGGTTTTCAGTAGGAACGTCCCACCTTTGGGGATGAAACGATATCCATTGCCCCTTATTGCTTTCAATTTTTTTTTCTCGTGCCAACATAGAACAACAGGATTGTTGTGTGATTTTTAGTGATTTTTCGGGGTTCGTTTGGACATTTTTATGCATTAACTGCATTTTCAATGCATTTAATATGCATAATTCAAATTTGAACTACATGCACATGCTCCAGTGCATATAAATTGGTTGAAAAATCAAATATGTGTCCTTCGGTCCATGCTTAGGTCCCATGCAGCAAATGGGAATGAATTTCAAACACTGGGGCACCGTTGATTGCCGGCAAAACATTGAGATGCATGGTTTCTAAATTCTAGTAAATCCAAAACTCGTCTGAAATTCATGAAACTTGGCATGCTATCATGGAGCGGCATCAGCATGTCGTGGTACAAATTTTGTCCCATTTGGGGTAGGTTAGGGTATATGCTTCTCACAAGCCAGAGCTTCTCACAACAAGCATGATGATTTTCGGTAGGGAACGTCCCACCTTTGTGGACGAAACGATATCCATTACCTCTTATTGCTTTCAAATTTTTTCTCATGTCAACATAGAAAACCGGGAGTGTTGTGTGATTTTTCGGGGTTCGCTCGGACATTTTTATGCATTAACTGCGTTTTCAATGCATTTTATGTGCATAATTCAAATTTGAACTACATGCACATGCTCCAGTGCATATAAATTGGTTGAGAAATCAAATATGTGTCCTTGGGTGCATGCTTAGGTCCAATGCAAGAAATGGGAATGAATTTCAAACACCGGGGCATCGTTGATTGCCGACAAAACATTGAGATGCCTGGTTTTTAAATTCCAGTAAATCCAAAACTTGTCTGAAATTCATGAAACTTGGCATGCTATCATGGAGCGGCATCAACATGCCGTGGTACAAATTTTGTCCCATTTGGGGCAGGTTTGGGTATATGCTTCTCACAAACTGGAGCTTCTCACAACAAGCATGATGCTTTTCGGTAGGGAACGTCCCACCTTCTTGGACGATACGATATCCATTGCCTCTTATTGCTTTCAATTTTTTTTCTCGTGTCAACATAGAACAACCGGAGTGTTGTGTGATTTTTTGTCATTTTTCGGGTTCATTTGGACATT
>JAHIAM010007051.1:0-41110 GCA_021605205.1 Aegilops longissima
GGATTCTTGGTATTTGTCGAAGAATGTGTTGTGTGCCACAGAAGCTGGTCACATTTGAGCGATCTGGCGATGTGGCAGCACACTGGAAGCCTTGGCAGCACTGGGCTTTGGCTTCTGAACCTAAGGCCTCTGCTCAACATGGTAGTCGTACTATGGTTAAGGGCGATTGGTGGAACCAAAGCGGGCCATCTCACTTTGACAAAGTGGCGCGATTATAGGCTGTTCAATGGTGTGAGGCCTTGGAGGTGGAGCGATGGCTTCGACATTCACGGTGGCATCGAGTTGTTCTTGAGCTTGGGCACCACATTAGCCGGGCTCCACATTGTCTTGACCATGACAAGCGTCATTGGCGTCATTACATTGTTTGTGGCAGCCTCGCTGGTTTCAACCTCTGTTTCTTCAATAACGGGAGGGTCGGGCATAGTTACATTCTCCTCGAGAATGGTGGATCAGCGGCGGGGGTGTGAAACTCTTTCTTCTTCTCTTGTTTCTTGATCTTCATCGGTGATGCAGCGGGAATGTCTTGACAGCTTTAGCTTGGACTTCGAGACATTACGTAGTAGGGGTGGCGGATAACCCACAAGTATAGGGGATCAATTGTAGCCTCTTTTGATAAGTAAGAGTTTGAACCCAACAAGGAGCTAAAGGTATAACAAATATTCCCTCAAGTTCTATCGACCACCGATACAACTCTATACCGCTTAGCGTTAAGCTTTACCTAGAACAAGTATGAAACTAGAAGTACTTTGTAGGTGTTGTTGGATAGGTTTGCAAGATAATAAAAGCGGCGTAAATAAAAAGTAGGGGCTGTTTAGATAAAGACACAATAAAGTAAATATAGCGAGTGTGGAAAAGTGGTGGCGAGGAGTTGCGGAATTGTCCCTAAGCAATTGACTACTTTACTAGACCGATAGCAAGTTTTATGTGGGGACAGGCCCACTTTGCTAGCATGTCATCCACGACTTGGAATTCTATGCACTTATGATTGGAACTATTAGCAAGCATCGCAACTACTAATGTTCATTAGGTAAAACCAACCATAGCATTAAGTTATATTGGTCTGAGGAGTCTGGATTAGGGGTATCGGACAGCGGACTATATCCTTTGGCGAACTGTTGGACTATGAAGATACAAGATTGAAGACTTTGTCTCGTGTCCGGATGGGACTATCTTGGCGTGGAAGGCAAGCTTTGCGATCTGGATATGTAGATCTCATACATTTGTAACCGACTCTATGTAACCCTAGCCCCTCTACGTGTCTATATAAGCCGGAGGGTTTAGTCCGTAGGACAAGGACAATCATACCATAGGCTAGCTTCTAGGGTTTAGACTCTCGATCTGCGTGGTAGATCAACTCTTGTAATACTCATATTCATCAAGATCAATCAGCGGGAAGTATGGTATTACCTCCATAGAGAGGGCCGAACACAGGTAAACATCGTGTCCCTTGCCTCCTGTTACCATCCACCTTAGGCGCTTGCAGTTTGGGACCCCTACCACTACAAAAAATACACTTCCGTGATGATACGTGTTTGTCCCGATGGGTGGCGTTTTTGTCATGCATGTACATCCATGACAAATTTATGCCGCGAATCAAGATAGTCATACGTGTTGTCGTAGAAGTGTTCCATGACATTAACAAAATTATCATCGGAAGTGTCCACTTCCATGACGATAAATCGTGTGTCCGCAGAAATGCTTTTCGTCGAGGGTGACCGAACGCGTGGCATCCACGTAACGAACGCCGTTAAGCTATCGAGTCGGGTTTTGGATCCGATAACCCGTTAATGACCCGACCAATGGGGATTTTCCATGTAAAATCATCATTGGCTGGAGAAAACTTATGTCGGCTCATCGTTGGGACAGATGTCATCCACTCATTGGACGAGAAGGCGCCTATGATCGTCGACCGCGTGGCACGACCAATCAAGTTTAAATGGGCGGCCCAACTAAAACCCACAAGATTTTGCGGCCCATAATGGGCGGCCGGTCAAAACCCCGAGATTTTGCGGACTATAATGGGCTGGCCTAGCTAATAGCCCACAAATTCGCTGAGCCATAATAAACTGGCCAAGTAAAACCCACAAGATTTTGTGTGCCATAATGGTGAGCCAGGTAAAACCCACAAAATTCTTGCGGATCATAATGGGCGGCCCGGCTAAAGGCCACAATTCGCCGACATTAATGGGCTGGCCAGCTGTGAGCCCACAAGATTTTGAGGACCCTAGTAGGCGGTGAGGAGTCTGGATTAGGGGCTGTCGGGATAGCGAACTATCACCGTTGGCGGACTCTGGACTATGAAGATACAAGATTGAAGACTTCGTCCGTGTGCGGATGGGACTTTCCTTGGCGTGGAAGGCAAGCTTGGCAAAATGGATATGTAGATCTCCTACCATTGTAACCGACTCTGTGTAACCCTAACCCTATCCGGTGTCTATATAAACCGAAGGGTTTTAGTCCTTAGGACGAACAACAATCATACCATAGGCTAGCTTCTAGGGTTTAGCCTCTACGATCTCGTGGTAGATCTACTCTTGTACTACCCATATCATCAATATTAATCAAGCGGGGTAGGGTATTACCTCCATCGAGAGGGCCCAAACACAGGTAAAAACATCGTGTCCCTTGTCTCCTGTTACCATCCACCTAGGCCTTGATTGGGACCCCCTACCGAGATCCGCGGTTTGACACCGACATTGGTGCTTTCATTGAGAGTTCCTCTATGCGTCACCTATAGGCCGATGGCTCCTTGATCATCGACAGCGGCGCAGTCCGGTGAACTTTTCTCCCGGACAGATCTTCGTGTTGGCGGCTTTGCTGCGGGCAATTCACTTGGCCATCTGGAAGCGGATCGAAAGCTTCATACAGCCATCGGTCAGATTTGGGAGTTTGAACTACATGGCGACATCGCGGAGACTTGATCTTGACGGATTGAGCCCTGACCAAGCGTGCCGCCTTTGTCTCGATGGGCATGATCTAGCTCTGCCGGCGAGCGATTGCCTTGGAAGCTGCACGAGTCCGCTCCGGCCCTTAGCTCGGGCCGACTCCCTGATCGAGGGCAGTGGTTGGACACCGCCTCGGGGCTCTGATCTCTCTGGCGATTGGCGAACTCCATCCCTGTCTTTGCGAAGCCGTGACTCCAAGGTGCGGACTCCTCTCGGACTCGAACCCTCTGCGCCCTGCCGGTCGAATCCGATTAGGCGCGGTCGGGGAGTTCACTGCCGCGGACATCTTTTGCTTTTCGCCCTTTGGTGACATCCTGAATTCACTAAAGTCTCTCTCTTTGTCGGGAGAGCCTGGCGGACTACGGTCATCCCAGCTCGGCATTGGCTCAATAGCTTGCCGGCCGAGTCAATCGGTTGTTGGGAGGACACAGGCCGCATTCCTTGATAACTTCCGGGGCACATATATGCGACCACCGAGCGCCGATGACCTTAGCCATATAATTCAGCAGCGGAAAGGCGGCGGATAATTACGGGGCGCGGTTCCTAACAAAGAAAAATTAGATCGACCCTTTGTCCGGATGCGGAGCGCTAGCAGCCTTCAAACACAACATCCATGACGAGTGGCTAACACAGGACCTAGGATAGGAAAAGCCGAAATCCATGGCAGCCCTCACCACACTCATGACCGCTTTTGCGGCGGAGAGGACAGGTAGCTAGCTCGAAGCAACAACGGCCAAACACCACAGTAGTTCGGATACCAAGGACAGCAATGGCGGTGGCGTCGCAACAAGCATAAGCGCCGCGTGCGGTGATAATGCTGAAGATCTGACGATAAATGCGGATTCGAGGCTCTAAACCGGTCGGTGGAAGAAGCCATTCAAAAGAAATACCGGGCCCGTCCAACTTGGACCGAATACTCGATCGCTTGCGGATACATGGCACCCAGCCAATAACCCACCAGCGAGGATTGTTGGGTGTTTAAACAGCGAGCAAGCTAAGCACGAAAACAACGACAAGGGCTGCATAGTGATGTGAGGAAGAGCCCGGCCGCCGAACAATAGAGGACGAAGGGCTTTCCCACACAAGTGCGGACGGTGAACATGATATCGCAACCCACATACCCAAAGGGAGGCGGAGGCGTGCACTAAGGGATGTATCTGCGATGGAGCCGATTGCCCAGTTCAACCCATGGTCTTCCTGCCCAATCACCTTTGATCGAAGGACCACCCACTAGCATTAAATCACGGCGGATTAGCGCATTGGTTCTTGACCCAATCATCGTGATTTCACCTCACTAGAGTCACGATGGGCGGCGGTAGCAACTGAACCTCTTTATCGAGGATCGGTCGCCAAAATGGGCATAGACCCCTCAAGGTTAAACCCACAAAGGCGACCTTTAAAGGCATAATACGGTGTAGAGGCCAATTATGCAGGCTCGATTACACTCGAAGTGGTCTTGGATCCCGGATAACTTCGAGCGAAGAGTTAATCTTGACATAGTCCCGTTCATGGCGGCTATCACGCCTTGCTTGGGCGAACCGCATTTGCAAAGTTCAATGCGGTGCGCCTCACGCATACCTCAAGCTCAAGATGCGGGCCCTCGAGGAGTAATCACGGTCAATGGAAACACGAGCGCGCTCTCCAAGCGGAGGAGCACGGCGGCCCTGCGGCGGAGGTGCAAAGCAGCCTCTACAGCAGTTCGAGTCCGGCTATTAAGCGTCCGGCCACCGTCAAGCGCGCCGGAGTAACCTACAACAAGACCGCTGGCATGATCCGAAACGCGTGTAGCAATCCGGCTAACCCAGCCCTCGTGAAACAGTGAAGCCGATTACTACAGCGTACATAACTACGCTCTGGAGATACCATGGGCCTAAGGGGAGGGGCACGACCACGACACACCCATAATGCGGCTCAACCGCACCAGGGGCTCCCGATTGTGTCATTCTTTTCCTTTTCTTCTTTTTCTTACTTTCGGGACTCCGTTTTCCGAAGTCACGTCCGGCACTAAATTGCGAACTCACGATGCAACAGCGAGGGATGAAAGCTACATCGAGAGTGTCGGTGGTCTCTACTGATCATTATACATTTTACATACCATCCCAGCTTACCCCTGGAGAGGACATGTTAAATAGTCCCATCCCTTGCTTATCGCACAATTTGTATCGTTACGCTTTTATTTGCGATTTCTTTTGAATAACCAATATATAGCTCTTGCCTATTATTGCATTCTTTCCCATTATATATGTTCATTCATGACATTCGCAACCGTACAATTTAGTGCGGCCAATACCGAGGGCTTATGTACCCCAAAAGTATGGTGTGATAAGTCCGAACACTTCCACAAGTCGGCACCCGAACTTATAGCATTATATGCATCGGCTCGAATCATGTCTTGGGTCAATAGTTGGGTTTGCCCGGCTCCATGTTTTGGTACCTTCGTTCCTTTATATCGGCTAAGGTAGCGCTAGGAGAACCACTGCGATTGTGCCCGGTTGAGCTGGGTTGAGCACCTCGATGGAAAGCTAAACGGCCGTCATGATAGAGGCGAGCGATGCGCTGTTCGAGAGGTTTTTCGGGTCCCTAAAGACTTATGCGCTTAGGCGAGTCGGCATTGTCCGGCTAAAGCGTGGATAAGCGCCCGAACTCGGTCTTCGAATACTAGGGGCTTCGCTGAAATTTAAAATTATAAATTCTATGGCTAAGTGAGAGTGTTGAAGCACTATAAGTCCGGTTGCCTTGTTACGTTCGTTGGCGCCTCCTCGGCGGACCCAGAATGGGAACAAGAGCACTCAAGTTTATTCGAACACCCAGCACTTTCGTGGCATGGGGAAATTGAAATAACGACTTGCCATCTCTCAAATTTGATAAGCGGCCGCCTGAAGGTAATATTTTAAATTAACAAGCGTTGCTTAGCGCATATGAAAAAGTTTTCAGCGTGAGGGATAACAAATCTGCGAGTCTATTCAAAATTACATCTTTGGAGCACTCATCCGCTATATGGCGGGCACCCTTGAGGGCGCCATCATAGTACATTTCAGACTTGCAATGCTCCTTGCCCTTGGTGGCCCGTCCGTCTGGCTTCTCCGCATCCGGCTTGCCCCATTGCACTTTAGCGGGCAAGGGCCCGGCAGGCACCTTCAATGCGAGCGGGCGCTTGATGACTTCAATCCATGGACGGCGTCCACCGGCCAGCTACACTAGCCAGTAGCTCCAGGCATGGCTTCAATAGCCACGGCCGAACTATGAGGCCCTTCATGGCCTGTTCGGTGACCTTGTGGAGCTCGACCAGCTTGCCATTTGGTCGCTCGAGAACTGCACGGACGTTCGGCCTCGACATCTTGAGACGAGAACACCTTCTCCGTCGAGCTCCCCTCCTTGGCGCGGTAGAGCGGCAGCGTGGGAACACTACTGGGGCAGATCTGCGAATGCTCTGGAGAGCTCGAATCCGGGTAAGTAATAGGTAATTCACTTTCACATGCTTGCTTTGCATAAAGAATGCCTTACCGCCGCTATCTTCTTTAATGATTCAATTTCTTGGAGGGATTTTGGGCTTCGGTCTTAGCGGCTTTGGCACTCTCAAGAGCAGGTGAGCTCGGACTCTCGAGTCTTGAGTCACGCTCAAACTCGTGTTTTTCCACGAGAGCAGGCTCTTGCCGCACCTCCGCCACCGCTCCTCCTGCTTCTCTCGCTCGGTGCACTCGCGGCCGCTTTGCTTCGGCCCGCGGACACGCTCCTTGAGAGTCGCCACCTCGTTCGTGGCCCTACAATACTACGTTATTCTGTCATTTTTGCAGCGAATCCTTTCTATAAAGTATTTCTTTAATAAGGTATTGCTTACCTTCCCTGTCCTCAAGCTGCTTCTTGGCAAGGCCGAGCTCGTTCTCGGACCGCTCGAGGCTCTTCTTCAATGCATTGACCTCCATGATCGGTCTGTGCGGAGGTTAGCGCGGCACTGCAATCGCATATTGACATACTTATGTTAGACTCCTGCGTATATCTTTTAGATCCTTAGTCCGGCTTTTTTCCGAACACGAACTAAGCATCGGGAGACTCTTGTCTATCACGGTAATATTTTACATATTCTAAACTTACCTCAAAGCTTGTTAGAAAGCTGAGTACAGGCTTGATCAGCCGCTCTTGGCGGACTGAACTTTGGATCACCACACTCATGCAGTGCGGTGCTCCTCGTCGATGGGCGCCGTTAAGTGCCTCCGAGTAAGCTATCCGGTGCCTCGGTTGGGCCGGAGGACAGCGGCGTCTTACCCTTCCTGAAGGGCTGCTTGCGGACTTGAACCGCTGAAGGTTCGGTATGGAATCGGACGAGGTCAGAGCTTAGAGCCTGAGGGTCTTGCTCCCCTCGCGCTGGTCAGGGAGGTTGCCTTGCGGCGCCTCTGCGCCACCTCCTCTTGACCAGGCCCCCTTGAGGCCCCACCTTGGCGTCGTCCATGGCGTGAGGTGAGGAGGTGGCGGAGTAAGTACTCTCCACTTCCGAGCGAACTCGAGACCCCTTCGGCAAGCGGCGAGCTAAATCCTTGGCGGAGCTGCATGATTGTTCGACATTAGAGAACACTATGCAATGAAAAAAAGCCATGGGTGTCTGGACACTTACGATCTACTTGAGGCTTGGCCCTTGTTAGCCCTCCTCCTCGTCGTTGTCGGCGTTGGTGGAGAAGTCGGGAGGAAAGGTCCTTCCTTCTTGGACCCTCGGCCTCCCGGTTAGGCGGCCTTCCTTCTTCTCTCCCCTTTGGGGAGAGGCTTATTCCTCCTCCTCTTCCTCGGAGGAGGATTCCGCCTCGAGTTGTCGGTGGTGAGTCAGCGGCGCTGGCGCAGGGAGCTCTTCGAGTTCCGTGGCCTCCTTCTTGGCCTTCTTCTCGGCACCCGTGAGGTGCGGGCCCGGCATTTCCGTCAATGAGGCGTCAGTGAGTCTTCGGCAAAGGGCGGACGGTTAATCTGTTGGGGACGTCTTCAACGATCTGTCAAAGGTTAGGGAGTTTTAGATCCGCATAGAGTCAAACTATGAAAAAGAGTCCATAAAGGGTAAAATAACACCTCGCTGGCGATGCTGCGAGCTGAATCGCGATCTTGATGTCGGATGTAGGAGCCTCGGCGCCCTTGAACATCACCTTCGGGCATCTTAAATGCGTAGTGTCGAAGAGCCTTTTGAGATGAGTCTTGTGCGGATCGAACTCCCACAATTTGAAGGCCCGTTGTTGGCATGGGAGAATCTGGCGGATGAGCATCACGGATTACGTTGACAAGCTGAGATTCTTGTCCACCAGGTTTGGATCGGGTTTGGAGTCGGACAGCTCGTCCCAATCCCCACGTCCGGCCGTCTCTTTCCATGATGTGAGCCGTGTGGGGAAGCCAGATCGAATTGGGGCCTCCGCCCATTGAGAATCAGCGGCTCGGTGATGTAGAACCACCCGATTGCCACCTTTATGGTCTCCACAAAGAGCCCTCGAGCCATAGGACTTTGGCCATCTTGCCAACCATGGCGCCTCCGCCTCCGGCTTGACCGCCCACTACCTTGACAGCGTTGAAGATCTTAAGCCATAAGCGAAGTGGGGCTGGATGCGAAGGAAGGCCTCACACCTGACGATGAATGCGAGATGTTGAGGATGAAATTGAGGGCGGATCGTAGAACATGAGGCCCCGGACAAATGGGTGAAGTGGAAAACCTAGTCCAGCGGAGGAAGTGGGTGAGGAAAACCACCCTCTCATGGGGCCGGGGGTGGGAATGAGCTGCCCCTCGTCGGGTAGCGGTCTTGTGATGTTCTTTGGACAAGTATCCGGCCTTCGCAGCTTTTGATGTGCCCCTCCGTGTGGAGGAGGCCATCCACTGCCTCCGCTCCGGACATAGTTGGAGAAGGTTGAGGTGGGATGTCGCGGACTTAGTATTTGGAGCTCGAGTCTTGGCGAAATGGATGAGCAAAGGAGGAAGAAGGCGTGGGTGAAAAGGTGGATCCTTATCCCTTATATGGACGGATGAAGCTATCGTCCCCACCGACTGATAAAACTTCGCTTATCTCCCAAAGCGCCGCAATCAATTGTGCGGATGGGTTACCACGTCCGTATTGATGAAACTTCGGAATAAGGGCACGATCTCCACTTTGATAAGGCGTGCCAGAAACCGCCTCGCTAAGCGGCTGAGGTGGAGCAGTAAAAGCGATTCATATAAAGGCCTGGTGGTGGTGTGATGTCACGCCGCGGAATACGTCGGCGGATCTGTGCAAAAGTTATTCTCTCTCACGGTAGTATGTGGAACTTGTTTTGCGAGCGGACACTATCCTTGTGTTCAAAATCTTCTATGAAGTATTGGAGGAACCCGCCTTGCAATGCCGAAGACAATATCGCGCGGACTTCGTCGTCATTGAAGCTGGTTGAGGGAGCTCTTGAGGAGTCTGGATTAGGGGTGTCCGGATAGCGAACTATCACCGTTGGCGGACTCTGGACTATGAAGATACAAGATTGAAGACTTCGTCCCGTGTCCGGATGGGACTTTCCTTGGCATGGAAGGCAAGCTTGGCGTCTGGATATGTAGATATCCTACCATTGTAACCGACTACTGTGTAACCCTAACCCTATCCGGTGTCTATATAAACGAAGGGTTTTAGTCCGTGGGACGAACAACAATCATACCATAGGCTAGCTTCTAGGGTTTAGCCTCTACGATCTCGTGGTAGATCTACTCTTGTACTACCCATATCATCAATATTAATCAGCGGGGTAGGGTATTACCTCCATCGAGAGGGCCGAACACTGGTAAAAACATCGTGTCCCTTGTCTCCTGTTACCATCCGCCTAGCGCACAGATTCGGGGCCCCCTACCGAGATCCGCCGGTTTGACACGACAAAGCCCATTAGCTGGCAACTGCCATGTTTTGGGCCAAATGCGGTCCATAATTGATCCGGTCCATTAATGGCCTGCTGCGTTAAGACCTAGTAATGGCCCATATAAGATCGACCCGTTAAATGCCTCCCACTTCACAGGCCAAATCACGGCCCGGATCGGATCGACCCTTTAAGAGGCTTTGTGCTCAATTATGGCCCATATCAGATTAACCCATTGTTGGGCCGCTATGCTTTTGGGCCCCTTGCTAAAACCCATTTAGTAATTCGACCTGATATTAGTTTCAGCACTGTTAAGGCCCATTAAACATTCGGCCCTATATTAGTTTGGCTGTTAAAAGCCCGTCATATAGTTGGGCTAACTACGGCGGTTTGCATCGACTGCTTTCATGGCCGATGTCTGATTAGGCCAAACAAGGACCGAGACAACTTTGGCCTGTTAAAAGCCGTGAATTGATTCGCACAATCATGGGCGGGGTCCATTCGGGCTGCCGCAGCCGTGGCTGAAACTATTGACGCGTTTGGTAGCAGCCTACTTCTCGACCTCCTAAAAGCCCTTGAGTTTTCATGCGAAAAAGATGTCCGGGGTTACTCGGCCTAATAAAGGCTCGAATCTACTAGTGGGCCAGTTTGGCCGGGGGCCCATGGCCTTGGACTGTCGATTGTACAAAAGAGGGCACACTTTTGTACCCCTATGACCGTGCTGCAGGCGATCGAGCAGCAGGCACCACCACCTTGAGCAAGGCAAGGGAGGTGAGCCAAGGTAAGGCGAAGCTTCGAAAGGAAGCGAGCGACACCAAGACCAAGACCACAAAGAGGAAAGGGGGAAGCGGACTCCCGGCAAGATCCTTGCCCGGGGAGGCGGTTTAGCAAACCAGCAAGACCCTTGCCGTGGCAGCTCGCCCACACCTCTGAGTGAATCACCCTTGAGTCCACTTGCCCCCATGGGGCAAGATTGAGGAGACATCCCGTGGTGGCATGCAGATCTTTGTGAAGACATTCAAGATCAGATACACACTATAGAAGATGGCGACCCTTGGCGGGATCCCAGCCGAGGAGGACCACAAGGCCCCGGCAAGCGCCTTGCAGGGGATGGCAGGCAGTGCCACGGAAAGACCCTTGCGGGGCCTGGCAAGAACCCTGCGGGGCTCTGGCGAGGCCCTTGTAAGGACACCGTGGGAACCACCATCGGCCCCGTAATCAAACCTCCACCACCGTTCGCATCATTGCCGACCCCCGGTTGGGCGGGCACTGCGTGGCGACAGCGGATCTTCGTGGAGACCCACCTGTGCCACCTCGGCTGCTGCTTTGCCTACATGGCACCACAGGCACCTGGCGGGCGCTGTCGACCGAAAGGGCGGCGGCGGATGAGACAGGGCTCTCCTCCGTCCCGATAAAACAAGGACACCTAAGCAAGGCGCATTAAAGCGCCTTGTCATGTAATCACGAGGATAAACTTCGCATCAACATACCCTTTCCACCTCACTGTGCCGCTTGTGGCAACCCTTTCCCTATAAAGGAGGCCCAAAGCGACCAGGGCGAGATTCAACTTTTGGAGCTCCTCCGCCCCATTGCAGTTCAAGAACACGAATAAACAAACCACCAGCAGGGAGTAGGGTTTCGCATCCTCGCGGCCCGAACACAGATAAGAAACCGTGTGCTATCTGTTTGATCCGCTCTTCTCACGACCCCGCCCCGCGACCGTAGTAAAGTTCTTGTGATCCCATAGGTTGTCGTTCCACACCGACATCTTTGGCGCGCCCGGTAGAAGCGCGATTGTGAAATCGGCTCTAGCAGATTAGTTCGGCCTTCTTCATCGTCATGGCGCCCAAGAAGAAGATAGCGGTGGCGGATGGCCCGTCGGAAGCGGACATCCACGTCCGGCGTGGGCGAGCAGCGGATCGGTCGTGGAAAGGACCGGGGCGCCGTTCGCGAACACCAACACCGTCCCGGCAGCGAAGTTTGGGGCGGCGATGTTTAATGCACTGTAACAGAGCGCCGCCGCCAAATCAAAAGCGGAGCCAGGCCCTCCGGCTGGTGGCGCGGAGGCCTTCAAGATCGCTGCCGCCCGCCCGAAGGTGGCGAGGGCTTCAAGACTCACGCCCGGCGCCCGGCGCGCTCCTCTCAGCGGCGCGGACGAGCAGCGTAATCACGCCGAGACCCGGCGTCGCTGCGGAAAAAACCCGGCGCCACTCCGGGATTTAGAAGACCTGCCCGCTTCGCCCGGCGCTGGTGAAGATGGCATCGACGGCGGGGTCGTGATAGAGCTCCCGACATGGTCGGAAGTCGAAGCCGTCGCGATACGTGCAGTTTCGCTGCCTGCGCCCGGCGAAGCCTGGCGGCAGCGCGTTGCTCCTTGATTTTCCTCCCACTACGAAACTTCGGCGAATGGAAGACACTATCAAAAGCCTTGTTGCGGTGGCCAACAAAAGCGAACCGAGTCGGTGGAGCCGGGTCGGCCGCTCGGCGAGTCCCGCGCCGATGGCGGGAAAGCGGCGCCGCCCGCGACCGCAGTGCACTCGCCTCCTCCTCACCGGTGCTGTAAGCGCCAGCCCGTCCACGACATTACAAGCGTCGAAATCTCCATAGCGTCATCCGACCAGCGGGCCCGCTGTGACCAACGCCAAGTTCTTGAGAGCGAGCATGAAAGCGCTCGAACCACTATTGGCGCCGGCGGTAGCGGGCCTGCCAATCGACGGCGGCGGGGCCTGCTGTGAGCCACCCGGCACGGAGAGCCACAGAGGCCTACCTTACGAGTAGGCTGTCGCTTTACCGTGAGCTGCGGCGGTTCAGTGGCCCTCACGCACCTTCAAACCGGCGTGGGTGAAAGTACGGCGGCAAGACCCACCCGTCCAGAGTTCCTCGGCATCTACACCATCGTGATGCAAGCTGCGGAGCCAGCGGCGATAAGGTGCTGCGAACTACTTTTCGTTGGCTCTTAAACCCAACACCATGTCATGGTTGATGCAATTGCCGGTGACTCTATTTCCTCTGGTGGTTGTGCCATGAGTTGGTGGGCGCCTTTACTAGAGGCCACCAAGCCAATGGCCAAACAAGCGACACCTGCGTCATTCCCGGAAGGGGCGAGAGTCTCCGCAAGTATATCTGAAGGTTCAGCGGATACAATACAATATCCCGATGTTCACCTGCCGCCATCATCGGTAGCGTTCCATCGAGCGTGCGTAACGCCAAAGATCGTGAAGAGGCGGCAATGAACAAGGTGAAAGATGTAGCAAAACTCTATGTTCTTGCGACGCGAGATGTGCCGAGCTGAAGAGGAAGAAGTACGGCGAAGATGCGGCGTGGAAACGAGTCTTGAGATGAGGATATTGCCGCCCGAAGAAAGGCGGCGCCGCTTCTGAGGAGCGCCAAGGTAAAGCCGTGCTTGTCGTCGAGGATCGATGGCGATGGCTCCACCAAGAAAACCAAGCGAGATGGCCCGGCAAAGTTGCGGATGTATGCTCTGCCGGGCCTAGCGACTCGAGAAGCCAGGAAACTCGACAGCGATACTACAAGATCCATCGCACCAAAGGCCATGCTCTCCAAGACTGCCGCGAGGTTGAGCTCCTCATTTGGCGAGGGCTGAGTATGAGAAGGTGGGACAAGGAGAAGGGCCCATACGATCTTTGAGGGTCCGGCAAGAAGTGTAATGACCAGGCGGGACGTCGCGGCAAGATGAACTACAGGAGAGGCCGCCGGGGCCGTGATAGAAAGCCAGAAGACGACGATCACGAAGAAGATGATGAATCCGGCGACCAAGAGTTTGAGCTACGAGAGGCCATGTGCGTCGATGGCGGCGCCTCGCGCATACTTCTCACCGCCCGGCTTAAGCGATTGGGCGAGAGATTCTGTGGCGAGCCATCGTTTGATGCCCAAAGGCGGCTGAAGTGGTCAACACACCTATCATTTTTGACTGCGAGGATCACCACGGTTGCACTCTGCGGTGGTGCTTGCCGTGTTGGTTTCACCAACAATATGCAACCTCAAGGTAGCGAAGATGCTAGTCGATTCGGGGCGGTCTGAACTTGATCTACTTTGCCGTGGTGAAACTCTGATTCTGATGGAGACCTCGAAGAGGCAGAGCGCGTTTGAGAATTGACCGGAAGAAGCCAGCAAGGGAAAGGTCACGCTGCCGTGACTTTTGGAGCGACCTGAACTACGGGGCCGGAGAGGATCGTGTTTGATGTTGCCAAGATCCCTTGCCCTAGCAGGATCCTTGGCAGCCTGGCCTAGCCAAGTTCATGGGCGTCACACTACACCTACAACACCACGAAGATGCGGGGACTGTGGCGATCATCACCATCCCCCAGATAAGAAAGATCGCTGATTTGCGCTGACCAACTATAGCGACAGCGATTGGCAGCTGCCGCCACTAGGGCACTTGCTCTGCCGGCTGGGACCGGGAGGGAAGAAGAATAAGAAGACCGGTGAGACCTCGGAAACCCACTCCGGCAAGCGCACCTCTTTGAAGTGTAAGCGCTGCCGTCGAGGGTCTTGAGAGCTCCACCGGCGGAAACAAAGCCCAGGGCCATATGGCGGGAACCAAGAAGGTTTACATCAATGAGGATGGCACGGGAGGAGCTTTACCATAAGCTCCACCCTTGACAACAAATAGGAAGGCCGCTCGTCACCTTCCTGTGGCGAATGTCGATGTGTTTGCATGGAAGCTTCCGACATCCCGGTGTTCCCGGGAAGGTGATTGAGCACCACCTTCTTGTCTTCCCTCATCGTGGCCCGTCAAGCGGAAGGTCGAGCAAGCTTTGGAGCGACAAGAGTTCATCACGAAGAGATCCGAAAGCTGGAAGCAGCGGGTTTGGTAAGAGTGCTCCATCCAACATGGTTGGCCAAACGATTGCGTAGTCGCAAAGGAAATGGGAAGTGGAGACTATGTATTGATTACCTGAGATATCGATGAAGGCTTGCCCTAAAGACCCCTTCCGTTGCGGCGCATCGACCAGATTATTGACTCCACGGCTGGGTGTGATTTGTTGTCATTCCTCGGCGCCTACTCCGGCTACCACCAGATCTTCATGACAAGAGAAGGCGAAGAAAACAAAATTCATCACCCCATGCGAGTGCGTATTGTTTCATGCGGATGCCTTCGGGTCGAAGAGTGCTGGTTCAACATTTTCAAAGGCGGTCAGATTGGTTTGAACCCAGCTCCATAGAAATATGGAAGCTTATATGGATGACATAGTGGTCAAAACCAAGGGCAGGGCAACCCTCATACCAGATTTGCAGAAACATTTGCAAACCTGCGCAAGGTCAATCTCAAGCTGAACCACGAGAAGTCGTCTTTGGCATCCCGTCGGCAAGCTTCTCGAGTTCTTGGTGTCCTGGCGTGGGATAGAGGCCAATCCGGACAAAATCAAAGCTATAGAGCAGATTGAAGCACCCAAGCGAATCAGGATGTCGTCGGCTTCTGGTTCTTGTCGCCGCCATGGGCGAGTTCATTTCGGAGTGCGGCGCGCCCTTCCCTTTTCAAGATCACGAAAAGCGGGCCCGATGGAGTGGGCGCGAAGCGAAGCAACATTGCAAGGTTTGAAGAAATACCTCTCCTCGGCGCCAATACTAGTTGCGCCTAGGCCCACGAGGCTATTGCTGCTATACACATCGACAGCGGACGGTGGTCGGCACCGCACTAAGTGGCACGGAAGGGAGGTTGTGAGCGAGTAATGGCAGCGGCGAGCCGACACCACCAATCACGAGGCGACACAGCCATATGAAGTGCCGCGAAGAAGAAAATAATGCAGCACCGGTCTACTTTGTTAGTTCCCTCCTACGGGAGGCTAGATCAAGTACTACTGGCGTGTAGAAACTGCTCTTTGGCCTTCTTATGGCCTCGAGGAAGCTCGTCACTACTTCCGAGCACGAGATCACTGTCGTCCTCGCCTCCCTCTTATGTGAATATTTCACAATCCGGATGCAGCAGGAAGAATTGTGGAATGGGCCTGGAGCTGTCCAGCTTTGGCCTCAAGTTTGAAAGTACTTGACGATTGAGCGAGTCCTAAGCGGAGTTCATTGCGGAATGGACATAGCGCTGACGAAGAAGCCCAAGAGCATGCTCTCCCGGCAAGGAGGCAAGTTGTGATTGGATCATGTACTTTGATGGAGCTTTCTCCTTACGGGGCTGGCGTCTTGCTTATCGCGCCCACGGAGGCACCTCAAATCGTGATCGGATGCACTTCCCGGGAGGTGTCAACAAACAATCTGACAGTCTGAAGGGCTGCTTGCCGGTCTTAGGATCATGGCGGACCTCGGAATCAAAAGCTCATCGTCGGGGAGACTCGCGGCTTGTCGTCAAGCAAGTCAACAAGGATTACGGAACCCGTTGATGAAGGCCTACATCAATGAAGTGAGAAAATTTGGAAGGCGTTTTGGCGGTATCTGAGCTGAACCGTTCCCGGCGGAGAAACGATATCGCTGATTACTGTCAAAATCGCTGCCCTCAAGCTACATGTGGACCCGGTACCTTTGTGCTTGACCAACTCAGCCATCCGTTGATCCATCAACATAGCGAGAATAAGAAATCGGGGCCAGCAAGTACTTTCCCCGAGCTCCCGGAGCCGCCCGGCAAGAGATGTTGCGGGGATCTTGAACCCGCCACGGAGACGGCGGCTCCGGCGGGCGTCAAGCTCTTCCGTCGAGACAACCGCTCCTATAGCGAGAGTAATGCCTTTAGTCCTCGCCGTCGAGCCCCGAGCTCCGGCGTGGGCCTGACGCCGTCGATTCCTTCAAGCAGGGAACTTCACGAGGAGCAGGAAGAAGCGGAAAAAGTAGCCCATCCTTCTACCATGTACCGGTTAAATCGATGGCGTCTGTCTGAAAGAGGCGAGCGGTGTGAAATTGAAGTGTATCCCTCGAGAGGAAGAATTTGGAGCTGTTGGCGGAGATACATAGAGGCATATGTGGATCCCACATTGGGTCAAGGGCCCTTAGCGGCAAAGCATTCCGGCAAAGGCTTCTTGACCCACCGCCCTCCGAGGATCTGGCGACACTAGTCACCGGTGTGAAGCGTGTCGAGTTCCATTCAAAGAAACTTCATCAGCCAGCTCAAGCCCTTCAAACCATTCCTCTCTCTGGCCCTTCTCGATGCAGGGGCTCGACATCTTGGGCTCTTTCCCAGCGCTATCGGGGCTTTGAGTACTTATGCGTTGCAATCGACAAGTTCACAAAGTGGCGGAGGTGGGCGGTGAGGAAGGTCACAGCTTAGTCGGCCGTCAAGTTCTTCAAGGGACTAGTGTGCCGTTTGGCATACCAACAGGGTTATCACCGACAACGGCACACAGTTCACAACCGCACCTTCATGCAATATACCCAAGACCTCGGCGGCAAAGTCATTTACGCCTCCGTTGCTCACCTTGAAGCAATGGTCAAGCTGAGAGGGCAAATGCTGAAATCTTGCGAGGCTTAAGGACCAAGACCTTTGACGGGCTGCACAAGAGTGGAAAGCCTTTGGATTGATGAGTTGCGGCGGTTCTTTGGTCGATCGGGGCTGACGTAAATAGAGCCACCGGCGGACACCTTTGCCCTAGTATCACGAGGCGAAGCAGTTCTCCCCGAACTCATATCTGGGTCACCTCGAGTGCTCGCTTATAGCGAGCTTGAGCAAACAAGCTGCGGCAAGATGGCGCAATGCTCCTTGAGGAAGATCGTCTTTGGTAATTGTGAGTGAGCAACACGCTACCTGACAAGCCTTGCGCCGCTACCATAACCCTTGAGGTTCATGCGAAGCCTTGAGAGGCGACCTTGTCCTTGGTAGCGTTCAATCGGCCAAGAATTCCAACAAGTTGGCCTTAAAGTGGGAAGGCCCTTATCGGGTAATACAAGTCACGGGCCGGTATGATCATACAGAACCGAAGATGCCGTTCGATGGTAACTCCGGGAACATTGAGCATCTTCATAAGTTTTCCGTAAAGCGCGGCTTGCGGAGCCCTCCGACAAGCCACCTTTTGTACAAGCATTGCCGATGATGCATGTAACCCTTTGTACAAAGCCGGGGCAGACCACGAGCATAAATAAATGAAACCTTTGGTGCCCTAAGTTATAGCATGCATGCTAGGTCGAGTCTAGTCCTTGGTTAGGGTTGATAGTGCTTAGCGGAACTAACCCCTAGCTTAGAGATCAGTGTGCGTCCCTTTGCCATTCTTTTGTCTTCTTTGGTTTGCGGGACTCATAGATATCCTTGCGGATCAGTTGAGGGCGAAAAGAGAAGAGGACAGACCGGCATCTAGACCCGACAGCGAGTATTGCGGGGGCTACAAGTCTGAATTTACCCACGGCAAACCCGAGTTGCGGGGCTACAACTTCAGATAAGTTCTTCATCCCTTATCATGCACTCCCTTATGGTGAGGTATGTGAAACCTCGTTTTCTCCAAAGCTACCGTGCTCCCCTAAAACTCTAGGCCCCGGGGCTCGTTCACAGGGCCAGGTTCAATCGTGGTCGCGGCAGCAAAAGGATGAAAGCGAGGGCCTGAACCCACCTCATCCCTGCCTCCATAAAAGCGTGAGAAAGGTCGGCGAAGTGGGAAGGCAGCGGGGGCTGTTCTTTGGGCAAGAAATGTTTATCTTAGAGATATCAAGGATTTACTCCTTGTCGTGGGTTCTACCCATAAACAAATGACCCGACAAGCGTCCCTTTTTCATTAAAACATTCCACTCAGGTACAGCCATGGGGAATGAAAAACATGAATGATGGGATTACAAGTTTTAAATTGGTCAAGGCCCAAAAGGCACAAGCTAAAAAAGAAAAGGTGCCGTAACCCCTTTCTTGTCCCTCTCCTCGGGAGGCAGGTCAAGGAGGCGAAAAGGCGAAGGCGCCTAGGCGAGCTACGGGTGGCGAAGACACCAAGAGAACATCTCGGTGGCGTTCGAAGGCTGGATGGTGATGGCGGCGGGAAGCGGAGCTTGAAGGCAGCGGTGGGGCGTCGGCCGCAGCGTCGAGGCGTCGGTGCCGCGTACTCCGACTTGGCGGCCTTGCCGCCCGCCCTCTTCCTCTTCCGCAGCCTCCCAGCGCCCGGCCGCCCAAGGAGGCGACCCCAAAGTTCAGGGGGCGGCGACATGGATGATAAGGGTCGCCGATTGCCGCCGAGGCGGTGCCGACACCTGGTCGGACCGTCATCCTGCCGCCTGCTACCCTCGTCGTCGCTGCCGCTGTCCTCCTCGCCCTCCCTTGGGAGGAGGTCTTCGCTATCGAGAAGAGCTCTCCACGCAGCACCTTGCCGGGTCGAAGAGCCGAAGACCTTGACGGAGAGGAGGCCGCCCTCCATCAGCTTGAAATGGAGAGTGAGCCCCTCCGTCAGCGGTGGATATGGTGAGCGTCTTCCATCCCGACGAAGATACATCACGTGAGGGCTGGGAAGTCGGCGAACTTCGCATACCGCTGATCCCAAAGCCCCTCATGTGCAGCCGCAATGACTCAAGCGGATCAGCTCCATCTCCCTTGAATGGAGTCGGAGAGCGAAAGCGGCAACGAGGCGGCGGCGCAGCTGACGAAGAACTTCGCAGGGTCATCCCCAACATGGCCCTCCATGGGGAGGAACTACTGGCGGAGGTGAGACCGACACGCCGCCCGTCCTCCTCTTCCCGGCGCCACGGCCTCGCCCCCTCCCCTTCCCTCGCGGCTGGCTCTACCACCGCGGTGCGGAGAAGGAAGGGGCCAGCGTTGTTGGCGGCGACCCTCGCCGCCACTGTTGAAGGTCCAGGATTCCCTCTTTCCATGATGGATGGAGGGGGGAGCAGAAGCTGAAGGAAGGAGGAGATGGAGGAATGCGGGACGCCATCCCCCCCGCTCTTTATAAAGGAATGGGGTGGGGGCTCGGCCGCCCCGCTCAGCCAATCAGGACACGGAAGGCGCAGGGAACTGGGACCAACCCGCTGCCCGGCCGCGACGGCCGGTTTCCGCCTCCACCATTACGCCACCCCAGCGCATGTGAATCACGTGGCAGGCGTGCGGGACCAAGGCGATGGGTGAGGCAACCTCTCCCCACCCCGTGATCGTGGGGAGTGGATGCCTTGAAGACCCAGCCTCGGCCCCGTTCAGTAAATGGGCCGCGCCTCCACGCCTCCCTCCGTTTATGGGGAAAGCGCGAACCGCCCCCTTTACTACAGCGTGGCGCATGCATGTGAGCTCAGCCACGCATGCCTCCCGTCCGCCGCCTCCCCACGAGCCCAGCGCGAGGAGGCATGGGAAGTGCAGCGAAGAGACTTACAGCGGTAAAACCACCACCTGCCAGCGCAGCCGTTTTGGGCCTAGCCAAAGGCAGCGATGCGCTACGTGTGGCCCAGGCCGAGGCTCTGTCGATGTACAAAAAAGGGTACACTTTTGTACCCCTATGACCGCTGCAGGCAGATCGAGCAGCAGGCACCACCACCTTGAGCAAAGCAAGGAGGTGAGCCAAGAGTAAGGCGAAGCTTCGAAAGAAGCGAGAATAGCGCCAAGACCAAGACCACAAAGAGCAAAGGGGCAAGCGGACTCCCGTCAAGATCCTTGCGGAGGCGGTTTTAGCAAACCGGCAAGACCCTTGCCGTGGCAGCTCGCCCCACACCTGGGGCGAATCACCCTTGAGTCCACTTGCCCCCATGGGGCAAGGATTGAGAGACATCCCGTGGTGGCATGCAGATCTTTGTGAAGACATTCAAGATCAGATACACACTATAGAAGATGGCGACCCTTGGCGGGATCCCAGCCAAGGAGGACCACAAGGCCCCGGCAAGAGCCTTGCGGGGATGACAACGGCGCCACGGCAAGACCCTTGCAGGGGCCCGGTGAACCCTTGTCGGGGCTCTGGCGAGCCCTTGCCAAGGACACCCATAGGGCCACCATCAGGCCCGCCAATCAAACCTCCACCACCGTTTGCATGCAGCTGCCGACCCAACCAGTTGGGCGAGGCACCTGCGTGGCGACAGCGGATCTTCGTGGAGACCCACCACTGCACACCTCGGTTGCTGCCTTGCCTACATGGCACGCAGGCTTGCCATTTGGCGGTAGCGTGTCAACACGAAAGGGGGCGGCAGACAGACGAGGCAGGGCTCTCCCGTCCCGATAAAGCAAGGACACCTAAGCAAAGGCATGAAAAAGCGCCTTGTCATGTAATCTGAGGATAAACTCGCATCACCGTACCCTTTCCACCTCCTGTGTGCCACTGTGGCAACCCCTTTCCCTATAAAAGGAGGCCCAAGGTGACCAGGAGGAGGATTCAGCTTTTTGGAGCTCCTCACGCCCCATTGCCAGTTCGAGAACACAGATAAACAAACCACCAAAGCAGGAGTAGGGTTTTACGCATCCTCGCGGCCCGAACCTGGATAAGGAAACCGTATATGCACTGCAAAAGAAGATCGCTTGCTCTGTATAGTTTAATTTACATGGTATGAAGAAGGAACTTGGTTGTACAACTGAAAACTTAAATTGAGAAGGACAAACTTTTGTTTATGAACTACATAATAAACTTTAAACATGCAATTTGATGCAAACACCAAAAATAAACAGCTGTTGCAGTCATGCCTAACCAAATATACACAAAAAAGTTTGAAGGCTTGAGAAGGACAAACTTACATTCTTGGTGAAGACAGGCTCTATAAAGCCCTTGTCCATCTTGATTGAAATTGGGCAATTCAAAGTTTATCACAACATGTTCTTCATAAGCATTGCCTTTATTCTACATTTTGTTAGAGTAAATATAGATGTGATAATATACGAAAAAATGGAGAATATTTAAGATAAGATGAAGAGTGATGCTACATAACCAAGTAGCTATAAATGTATGTGCAGCGATCTGAGGCAAAATCGTAGCCAAGAGCTATTCACAGCTAAACTTCTTGATACCAACCTTATGGTAAGAGTAAATATAGATCGATGTGTAGAAAATGGAGGACAAAGGAAAATAAGCTCTTTGGTGATGGTACATGAACAACTACTGTCAATATAAGTACTTGATAAAGGACAGCATGTACTTACAAGAACAATGCGAGCTAAAAAATTCATTGGCATTGGATATATTTCTACACTAATGTAACCATTCATACAGATCAGATAATTTGGGCGAACAATTGATAAGCAAGCTATCATGCATACTGCTGTCACATAATGAACCATGTATGTATGCAAGTAGAGTGATAGAGGACAACAGGTACTAACAAGAGCAAAGCAGCGGGCAGCATATTTGTGATATCATGTCGTTCTTTTCAAACCGGAGTTCTTCTTGAGCTGATTTCTGCAAAAAGATCCGTAAGGCACATGCGGAAAAGTAGAAGTTCAAATTGTCATGTGATTTCATAGGCGATTACCTCATCACAGGAGCGAGACCGATTGCATAACAAGGTTTTCCATTCAATGTCTTCTAAATTTAGCACGGGAGACTTCACGGAAATTCGTTTATAGACTTGCCATCAAAGTGTGATTTCCTCGAGATAACACAAATCTGCTGCAATGCTTCCTTGAAAAGCACAAGCAAGCTTTGCTCGTCATGACTATCCAGATTGACCCTCACCTAGTTACAACAATGTAATGTAAATCATTGATGTGTTCGATCAGTGAAAACAGGAAAATAATAACCATGAATAATAGCACTTACGTAAGTTGGGCGGGAAGATGTGAAAATGGTGTTTGTCTTCACTATAATCTTCCCATGATGGGAATATATGCATGTAGTCCCTAACAACATTGAAAGAAAATAAATGGAATGGGGTTCCAATCGATAGGAATTGGCCGTCTCTGCGGTTGGGATAGGTCTTGACGGTGGACTTCTTGTACTTTTTCTTTGGAGTGGGATTTTTACGTAGTGCGGTGGTGCTATGGCAAATGAAATAGGTATACCTTTTCTTTGGAGTCAGGTCTGTGTGGTGGGGCTAGTGGTGTGGCCGGTGAAGTATGGGTGCAGTCTGCTGGAGTCGGTCCTATGTTTTGTGTCCTTTGGTTGTACATCCAATATAAGTGGGGCCTTGTCTGATTTCTCGGCACCACCACATTTTTCAAGGACTTTCTTTGGTGCTCCTTGAGGTTCGGCAATCACCCTCTTCCTTTTGATGTCGATGCACAAGAACAACATTTGAGTGAAAAAACATGGTATGATGACGGATGGAATATGTATTGATAATGGATGGGCATAGCATCTCGAGTTATATGATGAGTAAACTAAGAAGATGGTGGTGCAACAAAGTAGAAGAAATGTAAGACAACATATGCAAGATCGCACAATCAATAAAACCTTGCCAAATTAGAACGAGGCACCTTGATGGGTGAACAGGACAGGCCATCGCCTTTGACTCCTCGAGGTTAGAATAGTCATTAGAATGATATTACGAACAAGAATCAACAATTGGGGCGTCTGAGTTTCATTGCTTCCAAAATGGCACTCAATGCCTTGGTGCCAATTTTGTAAGTCATTGCGTGTTCCACAATATTCTTCGATCTTGCGGATTCGATATTCACTTTGTAATTGCGTATAATATCGAGAACCATGAAAACATAAATAGTTGTGAGATTATCTTTGTAATGTAGATGATATTCTAATATAGGCGCCCCTGTAAACACTTATGTGCTATCCTTTGGATTACGATGAGAGAGCTCATGTGTGCTTTGTAATATCGTGCGTGCATTTATATAATCTGCACAAGTACACAAAAAATAGGCCACACATGATGAACGAGTGCATTAAGAATGCAACTCAGGCTGTCTCGACCATTTCAGGCGGTTGGATGAAGGTCCTCGTCTCCTAACCCTTCTTATTCCTCGTATGTGATTCTTCCCTCTGAGAACACCGCTTGCAGACACGCCCGGCAGACCACGACCCCCCACTTTGTGTTCCTCCATCCACCCACCCCTCCCACCAGCGTCGAGTTTTCTTCATTGGTGAGGCCCCACAACCCCGAGGCCTTGGATCGCCTTTGGCGAACTCAAGCGAGCTCTGAAAAATCGTGACCCAATTTTGAAATTTAGTCTCTTGTGATTTAACTAGTGTGAAATATAAAGGGAAAACCATAAGCATTGGGAGTATAGTGTTGGCGTGCCATGGAGGATCTGAAGGTGCAAACCGGACAAAGGCAACCATAACCAAGACAAGAAATCGAGTAAGCGGTGGCGATCTATTTTCTTGCTGCGATAAATAAGTTGAGCGAATCTGAAAAGAGTACCGCCTCAGTGCGGCGCCATGTCTGCATATCTGGTGAGAATTTGGCGGTGCTCTCTGATAGCGATGGCTGTCGGCGTGGAAGCGAGATCTAGGAGGGTAGGCGGTGGCGGCGAAGCGGCGGTGGGCGAGGCAGTCGTAGGAAGGCGGCGCCCGGCAAGGTGGACGGCAGCGGGGATGAAGCGAAGGGCGGGATGCAAGGATCCCGGTCGGCGTGGATGAGAAGGTCGATCTCTTGTAATGGATGGGCGTCGGGTATCAGCTCGGCATGGTGGAGGAGGGCGGTGGATGGGGTGGCGGACGGGCGGACGGAGGAGGTGGGGTGGAGAGGGTGTTTTGGCGCCCACAGATCTGAATGGGGAAAAGGAGGTAGAGAGGAAGGGGAACCATGTAGTCGGTAGCGCTTGTCTCAAATCGAGGAATTTACAAACTTAGCCCCGTTTCAAATTTCTACTACATCACAGTAACATTAGTCGGTTGGGGATAGGGACGGTAATCGCATACACGAATATTTGTGACGAGTTTGTTTTTGGCGCCCACGCGTATGAATATGAATCGGGGAGGATTCGATTTGACCGAGGCACCTTGTGTTTAAGCGCACGTGTATGAATCCGGGTGAGGCGGTTACGTCACGTTTGGGTGAAATTACAAACCTACCCTATTGAAACCTATAGAAATCCAGCAGATAGGCTTTGCTTGGCGAGGATAAGCGATAGTGATTTCCATCTCGTAGATTTTGGTTTGAGGCGATTCTTTGCGACTTTCCCCGCCGTTCAAATTTTGCCGTGCATGTTTACCGTGCCAACTCAATTCGAATCCCGTTTGTATTCTACTATTTTTTGGTAGGCGGGATCCATTTTCAATTGGAATTACATTCTATATACATCATTTTTTACATATATACTTTCAAAAGCACAATACCATTTATACATAAATATGGTTTACAAATGGCATGATCTCAGATTCATAAGGTTGTATCCATCAATTTGGATTTTAAAATATTTGAAACCACTTTATGTTGAAATCAATGTATGCATTCCTCGCTTGTCTCCAATTAATGTGTGTTTCATGCGGGTTTTTAACTTCTCAAACATGTATAATGTGTTTCACACATAACATATAGTGTAATCCTGTTTAGACACTAATTGCATATAAACCATGCATTGTTTGTAATTGAAGAATCTATGGATCACCAATATTGATAAACTATATAACATTACCGTGTGCCCAAATTAAAATGAATATGCATGTTTGATACACCAATTTGCGTTATGATATTATCGATGTCGTGATCTCGGTTTAAATATTTGAATCCCTTTAATCCGGATATTAGTCTCATATAGCTATCACTCATGCTTATATAGGACTATCTCTCTGGACCTATCTGCGTTCATCGTCTCTCGGGCATCTCTCGTGCTACCTGTATGTCGACAATGATCTTTTATCTTCGTAACACTTGACAGTACTCTCTCCATCGACCTTCATCACTCTATCTCTCTCTAAGTATATCTCGCTCCTGCTATGTGTCTCTAGCTATGATTCTCCATGTGGAATCTCTTTCTCTCACACAAACACAAAACTTTGTCTCCCGGGGTCTCATTTCTCTCAACTATTCCCATGTGTGCCACTCGCACCCCTCATCTGAGAGATGTCTTTCGCTCCTTAGATATAAGAACCTACGACTCTTCCTCTTCAATATCTCTTTCTCACACACAAACACAAACTCTGTCTCCCAGGGTCTCATATTTCTCCATTGTTCTCTTGTATGTCACTCAAACACACCCTCTCTCCCTAGAGATATCTTGCGTTCCCTCATATGTCTCTCTAGCTATCACTCTCGTTGTGAAATATCTTTCTCTCTCGCAGACACAAAACTCCGTCTCTCTAGATCTCATTTCTCTCTGATATTTGTTTGTATGTGACTCACATGCACCTCTCTCTATCTCTCTCACACCCACACATAACCCAGCCTTGATCCACTCGACTCCTATCTCTAGCGCACACTAGCTAGCATCTTTATCTTTCTATTTATCTGTTTCTCCATCAACCTTTTTCTCGCCCTCACTCTTGATTCCTATCACGCACACTACATATGTTTCTCTCTACATGCATGCAGTCAAGTGCCCTCTCAAACACATATATAACTTCACCCTTTGAACCACCCGCGGTCATCTCCGACACCCAAACTAACGGATGTCTCTCTAGCTAGCATCTCCATCTCTGTATCTATCTGTAGTTTCTCCGTCAACATTTCTTTCTACTTACGAGTCTTGCTTCCTATCACCCACACTATATGTCTATCCATACATATGCATTTATAGGTTGATCTCTTTTGCACAATCATTGCCTCACCCCTCTGCTCGCCATAGATGCATGCTCCAGCCACGCCACTATCTCTTAAAGACAAAAACACATGCTCAATTGTGGCCCTTCTTCCTGCATTCTCACATGCATGCATATTGTCATACCGATCCGTCTCTCCCATGTCGTTGATCTTAGGACTTATGTCTTCTTTCTTTTATCTCGATCATGCCTTGGCACACACATCCACGTATACATGTATACCTCTCACATGCACGTTCAAGGTCTCTATGTCTCCATCGTAGTTAATTACCCTCAATCCTAACGCTACACGAATCGTTCTCCTCTTTTGTGCACATAACTTCCGCTTTGGATGGGCAAAACACACTCACATAACAATCTCCTTCTAGCTACCCTCCCCCCCCAGCGCCTCTCACTCTTCCCTATATCCCGAAACCAATAAGACCATCCCTTTGTTTAATTCCGCCTACATGCACCATCGATATATAGTAGTCTTCCGTGGTGTCTCTGGAACAAACACGTTCTCTCGATGTCGACTCCTCTCACTTGCACGCACCTTCTCTTCCCTCCTCTGGGCATTTTCTCTCTCGCACCCCATCGTTGGTGGCCTCGCCATACACATCACCTCTCTATGATGAAGCCATGCACACTTAAATTACATCCGCCACAGAGGACCCCGGGACACACACACACACCACACACACACACACACTTGCATGCACCCCCCACACACACATAAGACTCCATCTCTCTCTCTCTCTCTCACACACACAACAAAACACACACACACACACACACCCCACACACACTTGGACTCCATCTCTCTCTCTCTCTCACAAACTAAGACTCCATCTCTCTCTCTCTCTCTCTCTCTCTCACACACACACACACACACACACACACACACACACACACACACTAAGACTCCATCTCACACACACATGCTCTAGGCGGAGCATTTGTTCCCTACCCTTCATCCAACCTTACCGTATGATAAACAATCACCTTTATTTACTTGCATAACATGGACAGATTCCACTTTACTTTAGTAGTCAACAAACTTATCATCTGTATACCCTTATAAAAAAGCGAGTTGGTGATGATGGTGTGCCTGCCATCTTATGTCTGAGACCGTATGATCTATATCGGCGGATAGGAAGCAAACTATGATAATTTTACAAAAGATACCCACCTCTCTCCACATCATTATCTCCATAACCTCATTGCTTAGCAATTAAAAAGGAATAAGTCTACGGAACAATCTAGCATGCATGGTGGCGCTGCTTTGCTGCAGCGCCGTCCATCCCATGCCTCCACCCATTCCGACCACCAGTCACCACCACGCTCCCTCCTCCTCGCCTTATCTCTCATCTTTCATTTTTCGATGACATTCTCGAGATACTAGTTTTCGATAAAATTCTCGAGATATCATTAGTTTTTACACATGGGATTACTCCTGCATGGGTCAATCTGCAGTGTTTTGTAAAAAATGCATATTGATGTTCCGTGCAATGCGAGAATCTTGCTTGTAATTATATAACGCAAATCCACGGCGAGGAAGTGACATTTTTGA
This sequence comes from Aegilops longissima, assembly GCA_021605205.1. Taxonomy (NCBI): domain Eukaryota; kingdom Viridiplantae; phylum Streptophyta; class Magnoliopsida; order Poales; family Poaceae; genus Aegilops; species Aegilops longissima. The sequence goes on from JAHIAM010007051.1 coordinate 27,816, forward strand.
CACAACCACGTTAACATGGCCACGTAAATCACGAGCAGGAAGGAGAAGAAGCGGGCTGTGGAGTAACGTTTTTACCACAATTTCTTAGGAAGCTGAGTGCAATAATTGAGTAGTTCTACAAACTACCATTACTACTACACAAGCGGTTCAAAACCTATACTCCCTTGCCGGTAGCGCTTCCCGTGAAGCGGTCAGCGTTACTGGGCGTCGATCCGCTTTAATGCCCGGCCGAGGCGGGCGACCTCTCTTGGCGCCCGGCTTTGAAGTGGCGCTGACGGCGAGAAGCGCCGCTTCCGGTGCATCTGTTGCTCAGCGTCGAGGCTGGCCATAGGCCTGTTTGGATCCATGGGTTAGAATTAGTTTGAGCTAGTTGGGGCTCAAATAGCCCTAAAATATCCAAGCATGAGAGTTTAAATTGGAGCAAGTTGCACGAACCCACCAAAAAAACTATCCCACCAAGAGATGCTAGCGGAGATAGTTCTCATTTGGACCCTTGAAAATCACTTTTCTCTCTCCATGAAGTGCATTTATTGTCAATCTAACCACATCACCCAAACACCTCTTTGGCTCAGTTAGTTCAGGGTTAGTCATGAGTTAGTTTAACCTCTAGCTAAGTTAGAGTATCAAATAGGAGCAGTATAGGACATGCAAGTTGCTCAAAGCATAAGGCAAATTAGTATGTGAAAGGATTTTTTCTTTTGAAAGCGAGCGTGAAAGGAATTTTTTAGAATGCTCTTGGCATGTCGCTAACATGTGATAGTTAACCGACCTCAATAGGCAGCGAAGCGCCCGATCCGCTGCACTTTGATAGAGGCGAGGAGGAGAAGCGTCTGTTCTTTGGATTACTAGAGATAGGTGTCATACGAAGCCAAGAAATATGGTGATAGCGTGGGTTAGCCATGTACGAGTATGATGTAACTACCTTTGGGCTGCCGTGTTTACGTACTCTTCGATCCTTTGTGGAGATGATTGGTTAATTTTATATCGCTGAATAATATTAAATATTATGAGTGCGGGCGCTCCTACGAGGTTCCTTGCTCCACCACGAAATATGTAATGAATTTCGTCCGGTTTATAGGAAAAGTTTTGAAATGTAATGAATTTCATCGGTTAATTTCATCTGGTTAATTTGAAATTTGCTTTGTTTGCCGCAATTTCGTCCGGTTAGTTCATATAGTTGTCGAAAGGTATGCGGGCAGCATCGGATGGCATCCATCGGTGTCCTCGGACGGATGCGGTGTAAATTTGTGGGCCAGCGCTAGAGATGCCTAACTATCATGCTATAATCGCTAACAATCCTCCATTATTTGGCGGGAATAGTTATCCCTCGATCAAAATCAGATCCATGATGTTTAGCACTCCTCCAGCGTCTGAGTGTAAACTCTTGCTTACATAAAAATGGAGCAAGTGGGCGACACTATATACGTCATATAACTTCGAACTAGCCCGCCTAACGGCGAAAGCACCGCCCTCGTCATTTTGTTCTAGATTTTTGTCGATCGATCGTAGCGAAAATGTTAAACCGCCAAGTTCTAAAGGAAAAGCGGCACACTTACGACTGCGTGCGCGTCGCAACCCGACAGTCCGGCTACTTGCGCCGCTCACCAAAGGGACACCGTTGTCTTGCAATTTCAGCGACATGTGGGACCGTAATTGGATAAACCGTCGATGGCGAAATCTAATCGCTCGGCGGGTGTGGTTGAGAAAAGAAAGCGGGGAGGGAGAAGAGATCGCCGCCCCGGCGCTACGGACTCAAGAAATATATGGTGATAATGTGAAGTGGGCCATCTGAGTCGGACCGCCACGGAGCCCGCTCTCACCGGCCTGGCCCCTCAAGGCGCTTGACTACCGCTGCATGCATAGCAAGTAGTCCCGCTTATATGGAGGAGAGAGGCATTGACAAAGTCAAGGAGTAGCAGTGGAGACAATAGCTTTCATCAAAAATAAACAATGAATACTCGTTGCTCGTCCTCTATATCGGAAAGAATACTTTCATTCACCGACATGTGGGACGTCGACCATCTGGTCCACTGCCATGCACAAAATTATCTGGTCTACCCGGTCGTATCGCGAGGCCCAACCTTTCCCACCGTAAGTTGTTGGACGAAGGAACCATCATGACTTCGTTGAATTCCGTTTCTTCAAGAAAACTTCTTGTACCATAATCTGCTACCACCGAAGGCGGGCGACCAACATACCACGTCATATCCTTTGAAACCCACTAGGTCGAACTAGCCGCCTAGGTCATCTATTTTGGAGCGGAGAATGCGTCTACTGCCTTTGCTATGATTTTGTGTTGCCGTTCTGTACTTTTGCTCACGATTTTCCTACCCTATGAACCAAATGAGGCCTGAATGTATATCGACTATTGTCGATCAATCGCTAAGCCTACAATTTTAGGAGCTAGGGCTATTGGTCGATTGACGAGGGATAAGTATAAGCGTACCACGAGCTCATCAGCCCCAACGTTTCTCTTTGGTGAGTGTTTTGCAAGTACTATAGCTTCGCATACGATAGCTAGCCTACTAACACCAAGAATCATCAAACAAGCCCTGCTGATATGATAAACAGTTCAAACTTACATCTAAGCATGCCATATATTACATCAAAAGCTGGTGAGGATACATACGTTCCATAACTTCGGAGAGGTTCGCATGATTCATCGCATGATTCACTATCAAACAAAAGTAGCAAGATCCACCCACACAAGGCGATTGCACTAGCCCTAAGATGGTTTGATAACACGCATTGTTACGGTAATTAAACACGGAGCAATGCAAACTACCCTAAAAGTTAAGCGCGACCAACTATTTCTTGTCATCGATCTCTCGGGCAATGACCACGGCGCGGACAGCGGCATGGGAATCGATTTACAGGCGATGTCCACAGGGGTGACGCGACATCGGAATCGATCTGCAGGCGATGTCCACAGGATGGATAGCGGTATCGGAATCGATCTGCAGGCGATGCCAACGGGGCCGAACCCGCGACGCCGGAATCATCAAGGACAACCACGGCACCTACACAACACTAACATACACTAGTGCGAGCAAAGACAATGCTTGCGGTTCGTAGGACCTAGTGCGGTTCCATAGCGGGCACTAAAGTGTGGGCACTAAAGCCCCCCCTCTTAGTACCGGTTCAGCGCGAATCGGTGCTAAAAAACAACTCCGTGTACGAGCCAGCTCACGGGGCACAGGCCCTTTAGTACCGGTTGGTTGGTACTATAAGGTTTGGGGGTTTTAGTTTTATGATTTCTTTTTCATTTAATTTTCTGTTTCCATTTTAATTCTTTTTAGTTTGCTAGTATTTTTACGATACTACACATTGTACGTTATGCATATATATATATATATATATAAATAGAATTTCTAGTAGAACCAATCATGCATATATATATCATCAATGTCTCACAAACCACCATATTAATTAATTCACACATACACACATGTATAGCTATATACAATTTCTCCTACATATGCATGTTGCCTTGAGCCGATGGCATTAGCCTAATTGGTGCCTTGAACACGATGACAATCGGAAGTGGTTCATGGAGGCGATGGCGGGTAATAGTATTCTCCCTTGGTTTATGACACTGGTCGAGCAAAATCCGCTATTTCCTCTTGAAGTGCTTCTCGGCGCTCCGTTCTAGGAGCTTGTCCCGCACCTCTGTGAACTATTAAGAAGGAAGATCAATATGCATGTGTATTAGTTGTGTGACTAGATATCGATAATGGTGTAAAAATTGTGAGTAGTGTTACGACAAGCGTACCCATTCTGTCTTTGAGATCTGCTCCTTTGGACGCCATCATGTGAATGTTCTGTAAGCGCAGAATGCACACAGATCAGTCCCTGCGCTGCTTGAGGGCCTTTACGAGAATGGAACTTGATCGGATAGTAATTAATCAAGCATGATAATTAAAGAGATGGCAGCTAGCTAGCTAGCTAGTACTATAATTACTTACCTTGGGTGAAACCATTTAGCTTTTTTCCATTCACCTTCCGTGTGTTGATGAACCTTGCCCAAGCCCTTGTTGACAAATAAAATGAATAAAGGGGTTATTAAATAGTTCATATCATGAAATAGACGAACTAAATAGGCGAGATATATAGTTAATAATGATTGAAATTACTGTGACTATCCCAAACAAGATGTTATAGTCGATATTTGCTTTGAGTAGTGAGTCGATATTTCAACTGTTCGGCGTCAACTTTAATGATACACAAGATCGATGAAATCTGCATGCACACGTTTGCATGTCTTAATTAAGCGGGCATATGTAAGCAAAAACATGTAGCTAGCTAGTAGGCAAAAACAGAGAATTTGTAGTACAAGGCAGTGTGACTCCTTTGGAAGTTGTAAGGAAGTAGTATATCTTCATTGTATTTGAGGCGCTTCAAGAACTCTAGCATGCTGTCCTCTACCTGCTTTTCATGATGTGGATTTATTTGCCATGTGTATTCATTAACGGTGTTTGGGTCAATGAACCCAATGCCATAGCGTCCACCTTTTCTCATTTCATACATCTTCATCCTGCATAATACCACGAGAAAAGAATATAGTGAGGATAATTACAGGTAATGATTGATCAAAAGGATCACTACAGACTAGCTTGAGACTTAAATTACGAAAGAAATCACTTCGAGACAATAGCAAGCGGCGATAGATTTGTCGGTCGTCTTGATTATATAACTGAAACAGTTCGAGAATACTCAGCGGTCACAACTTTACGATGGTAGTAATGATCCTTCTTGACTTGCACCATGAGGGACTCTCGATTGGATCTCTTGGTAATGTCTATGTACCATTGATGCAATTCATACATTCTCGTTGGGAGCTTCTTGACCTCGTCGGCTTGACCAAAGGTTTGCCCGGACATATTTCTGTTTTATTTCATCCTCTGTAAGCACAGGCATGGGCTCGATCTCGAGAGTTGTCCAGCGATGATGTTGAGAACTTGATCTGCATTATATGGTCCTTGGTTATTACCACATTGCCCACCTTAGGAGCGTAAATTGTTTGCCCACAATAATATTGGCAGCGTCTTTATCACGTGTTGTTGGCACAACAAGCGAGGGATCGATTCGCGCCGCTGTTCTCCCAGTAGGGAATGGTTTTCCGCATTTTTGACAGCTGCTTGTTGTTTGCTCGATCCGAGCTCGCCTCATATGTAGGCGTGCTCGATTTAACTTCGATGTGGCGCTCATAGTCTGTGTCAACAGGCTTGGGAGTTAGTGGTTGAGCCATCTGAATGAAGTGGTCAATCGTTTCCTCGGAACTTTCTCCTTAGCGGCGGTGGCGGTTTTGGTGCAAAATGGGCTTCCTCCTCGGCCTTGATATGGCTGCGTTTTCCTCCTCGGACTTGTCATAAGGCCTCTGCGGAAGAAGCGAGAGGCTTGGACCATATTTATATCGCTTGCCTCCTCCTGTACTTCTGTACTACCTCGACTCGTGCCGCTACACACCATAGCTGCAGGGTGTCTCTTTTGCGATTCTTGGCGGCGGAGGCAGCCTGAGGCTGAGTTGGATGAGGAGGTGGCTGGCTGTGCGGACTTGGAGGAGGTGGCTGAGGTTGTGCGGACTTGGAGGAGGTGGGCGTTTGTGTGTGGCGGACTTGGAGGAGGAGGTGGCTGACACTTTGCGGACTTGGAGGAGGTGGCTGTGTGTGTCTTGGGACTTGGAGGAGGAGGAGTGGCTGTAGCGTTGGTGGACTTGCGGGGGCGGGAGTCTGCTGACTCGGTGGCGGACTTCAGGAGGTCGGTGGCGGTGTCGGTGGCTTCGAAGATGATGCAATCCTTTCTCCATAGGATGATCGATGTTTGGCCTCTCAGAAAGTGCTCGTCGTCACCTCCGGGAATGTCAAGCTGTAGCTCTGAATATGGGTCCACCACCTCATCAACCAAGACACGAGCATAGCCCGCTGGAATCGGGTTGCAATGGAAGGTTGCCTCGGGGATTTGTAAAAGCAGCGGTGTCCGCCACCTTCATGGATATGTTCTTCATTTTGAAGTGTAGCTCGCGATTAGTGTTCTCCGTGATGTCATTCACGGGTATCTATCCACATTGCATCTTCGGGCAGAACCCACGCTGCTTCTCGGCATGGATGGGCGGTGCTATCAATCTGGACCATCCGCTAGCTGCTGCTTGCTCTTGAGACCCACTTCTTTGGCTAAGTGAGTCGATCTACTCCTGCTGCTGGAATTTATTGCCAATTCTGCTTGACTTGCTTCTAGGCCTTGAAGGCGTTCATAGTCCGCTTCGTCTGCTCCTCCTCCATCTTCCTCTTCTTCTCCTCCATAATCTTCTTTCTTGCGGGTTACGTAGTCGGTGTTCGGTCAAAACCCTCATACCACGGAATAAGCGCCCTTGCCTCGTGTTCTTCCGGGTGTTCAGGATTTCCCGAGAACGCGTAAGCTCATCGTTCTCTCTTTTGGGCTGGAACACCCCGATCGTGCCTCTTCTATTGCAACAAGTATCGCATCGTCGGCTCCGTTCAGACATGCCTTCGTGAAACTTTGCTGTCTTGGGTCCAACTCCATCCCATGCGCATAGAACCAAGTCCACACAGGGGCCAGCTCTTAATAACGGGGTGACACTGCATCCTCCATCTCTTTCTCGGACTTATCCCACTTAGGCATTGCCACCGCATAGCCACAGCTGACTTATGGAACTTATCCTTTTTTGGCATTCTTCTTGTTTATTCTCGACCGTTCCTTAGCTAATTCCGAATCCTTGAATTTCACGAAATCGTCCCAATGAGCATGTTGGTTCTCTAGTGTTCCCTCGAATACTGGAGTCTTCCTTCCTCCCTTGGTGTACTTGTCCCATTCATGATTCTTGTGGTTCTTGAATGCAACCGCCATCTTCCTAAGAGCAGCGTCCTTGACTTTCTGCACATACTGTACGTGAAATGATCTGGTAGGGTGAAATGTTCCATGAGAGTATCCCAAAGCAGACCTTTTTGTCATTGTCGACAAAAGTAACATCTGGGCGTGGCTTTCTTTGGATCTCTCTATTCTTGAAGGAGATCGGGAGTTGGTCCTTCACAAGAACTCCATGGCGACAAGCGAACTTATGCGCAATCTTCTTAGGCGCTAATGGTTAGCCATTAGGTCTGATTGCCTCGATATTTTACTTCGCCCTCCTTCAACTTTTTGTTCGGGCCTCGTTTAGATCTGTTGCACGAAGATTTGCTCGATCCGGATGGCTGAAAGAACAAAGATCGATTCGTTAATATATATTCAAGTCATTTAAAACATGTGATGATCACGGATGCCTTATATAAATATATATACCTCGCCGGTCTTTGTTGTTTCAAGATCAACATTTTCTTCGTCATCCTCATAATCATAGTTCATGACTTCATCAATTCGATCGTCGCGATCGAATATCATATCACCCTCTCCGATGTTGTTTAGAAATTGAACCCGTCATAATCTTCTTCATTCGATCATCATCGGCCCGTGAGGATGGCGTATCATATCGAACATGGCCTGTTCTCCTCTCTGCGGTATTGTCCGCCATAGCTTTTATTTAACTAATCCAAAAGAAATATAAAACAATTTAGTATTCAAATTACATCATCTCGAATAATAGATATAATCTCGAATACATCGTCTTGAATAATATATATAATCTCGAATACATCGTCTCGAATAATAGATATAATATCGAATACATCACTGGCTAGGTAGCTAATAAAGATCGAATACTACTGAAGAATCTAGGACACTCGCGGTTCTGCTGGCAGCGGCGGTGGACACCAAAGAAGGAACCCTCACGGGATCATAGCTGAAGTGAGATCCACTGAAGAAAGCTGCCGGTATTGGAGAACCTGCGCCCTCTAACGCAACCATGTAGCGATGGGCGTGCTCGTCCTCCTCCACGACTGCGGACGTACCACCTCCGGTGGGGCAGCTCCTCCGCACCAAAACTGGCCTGTGAACGCCACCAAGCGAGATCAGAATTGACAGCGGGACCGGGGCGGGTTCCTCATCAAGCGGCGCGCCCTCGAGCAGCACCTCCCGTGCCAGCCAGCGGAGCCAATCCGGACATGGGTCAGCCGGACGTCGTCGCGGACGTGTCGGCAGCGAGGATCTTGGTCGGGCATCGTCGGGAAGAAATACTAGCTATATGCCCGCAAAGAGTAACATTTTTTAATGATTGGATTTTGATAACTAAAATTTCTAACATTTCTATATAACTAACATTTCTATAACATTTCTAACTATGCTATATATAACTAACATTTCTACAACATTTCTAATATTTCTATAACTAAAAACAGAAAAAATTATAACATTTCTATATATATAACTAACATTTGTATAACATTTCTAATATTTCTAGAACTAAAAAAGAAAAATTTCTAACTTTTTATAACTATTTCTATAACTAAAAAACAGAAAATTTCTAACAATTCCAACTTTTTATAACTATTTCTATAACTAAAAACAGAAAAATTTCTAACAATTCTAACATTTCTAACTATTCTAACAATTCTAACATTTCTAACTATTCTAACAATTCTAACATTTCTAACTATTTCTGAAAAATAGAAAAATTTCTAACAATTTCTAAAAACAGAAAAATTTCTAACTATTTGTATAACTAAAAAAAAAAAATGTATGCGTGTGTGTGTGTGCGCTCACGGCGGCGAGGGCAGCAGGCGGCTTGCGGCAGCGAGGGCAATGACAGGCAGCGATGGCCAGGGATAGCGGCAGCGAGAGGCGAGGACAGGCGGCGGCAGGCGGAGAACGAGACGGGCAGGCAGAGGCGGCAGCAGCGAGGAGACGTCTGGTAGCGCCCGGCAGCGAGGGCAGAGGTCGGCCAGGGGCGGGCGGGGCAAGGCGGTGGCCGAAGCGGCAGCGGTGAGGCAGCAGGGGCAGCGGCGGCAGAAGCGGCGGCGAGGATGAAACGTCTGAGGTGGCGGGCGGCAGTGCGAGAGGAGAAAAGCGGATGAGAAACTGAAATTTTCGTAAGTGTTGTTTATGTAGGAGGGACCTTTAGTACGGTTGGAGCGACCAACGGTACTAAAAACCAATTTAGCCAAGCCAAGCGGCGGAGCGACCCCTTTAGTACGGGTGGTGGCACAAACCGGTACTAAAGGCCCCTACTAGTACGGTTGGTGCCACGACCCGATACTAAAGGGGTCTTATTACCTTGAGTGCGATCTGACAAGTTTAGTCCCACCTCGCTAGCGAGGCGACGCGCTTGGTTTATAAACCCCGTGCGGTAGCTCTCTGAATCCTCCCAAAGCAGGCCCTCTTGGGCCTACATGTTCTGTCTGCCTGTGGGCCACTGAGCCTTCTTGAACTGCATCTGGCCCAACAACGAGTTGGGTTTCTAGTCGTATCTGAGGCCGCTCTGGCCTAGTAAGAGGGCTTTATTTTTTATTTTTTGCTTTATTTATTTTTGTGTTGTTTTTCTTGTGTATTTAGAGTTTCTTTGTGAATATTTTTGCTTTAGGTACAAAAATTACAAACTTTACATTAGTGCCGTAGTTTTCAAATTTGAATAGTTTAAATTTTGAATTATTTGAAATTAGTGTGAATCACTAGTTTGTGAATAACTTAACTTTAAAAATCAGTAAAGGCATGAAAGAATTTGTTTGCACATAAAATTTCTTCGCGTTTCAAATGCCAAAACACATAACTACCCTAACTATTATAGAGATTCCCCTTTGGGTGTGAAACATAGAAGAAAGTGATGATAGTGAAGCCGATCACATCCCAGATCTTTGGGTGTGAAACTTTTTCTTCGTGTGTGTCCCTTTGCGCCGTAACCATGGAAAATCTTCATCATTTAACGGGATGCTGGGTCAATATTCACTTGTGAATGGAGCAATTTCATCAAACTTTTCATAATCTTGACTTGTCTATCTTGTCATCCACTCCCGATGTTTCTCTTCCCGGAAAGAACTATGTGCGCTTTGGCTCATCGTGCGATGCATTTGCTTCCTTATCTTTTCTTTTTCTTGGCTTGGTAGACATGTCCTTCACATAGAAAACCTGTGCCACATCATTGGCTAGGGACGAATGGTTCATCTGCATCTGAAAGATTGTTGAGATCCTTGTTGTCATTCCGTACTGCGAGTCTTCCGTTACCCGCCTCGTGTCATATTGACCCATTTGCACGAAACAAAGGGACCTTTAAACCACGTCGATAGTCAAGTTCCCATATGTCTGTATATAACCATAATATGTTTCCTTTCCGTCTTGGTTTACGCATCAAGCGGACACCACTGTTTTAGGTTGGTGCTCTTCTTATCTTGGGCGATCGTGTAAAATGTATTGCCATTTATCTCTTACCCTTTGAAAGTCATTATATTCTAAGATGGTAGCTGGGACAGCAAGTACATGTCATCTTCAATAGAGGTGTCATGCATAGTGCGTATATACGCAACCAGTGGCGAAACTCTGGTTTGTTCATGTGTAATCCGGTCATCAGACCGCTCCGGGTCTTTGGGCGTGCAAATTCTTGTGTTCATCCATATATGGAGCCACCAAAGCGGAATTCGTAGAAGCTGTGAGTGTTGCCGGTGAGAGAATGTCCGTCCATACATATTATTTGTTCCCCTCTAGTGTGCCTTTTCCATCAGTCTGCCCTTATGCGCGATTCAGGAACACCAATCGGCTTAAGGTCGGGAAAAAATCAATACAAAACTCAATGACCTCCTCATTTTGATGGCCCTTGGAGATGCTTCCTACGGCCTATGCGGTTATGAACATATTTCTTTAAGACTCCCATGAACCTCTCAAAGGGAACATATTGTGTAGAAATCTGAGGACCCAAAGCGTTAATCTCTTCGCATAGGTGAACTAGGGCGTGCGTCATGATGTTGAAGAAGGATGGTGGGAACACCAACTCAAAAGCTGACAAGACATTGCACCAAATCATTACGTAACCTTGGTATTATTTTGGATCGATTACCTTACGAGAGATTGCATTGAGAAATGCACATAGCTTCACGATGGCTAATCGAGCGTTTTCGGTAAAGCCCCTCAATGCAACGGAGCGGTTGCGTCATAATCACGTGGCGATCATGAGACTTTAGGTTACGGAACTTCTTCTCGCCATGTTTATTATTCCCTTTATATTTGACGAGAAGCGGATGGTACCTTATCTGACGAGGCATTCAAGAAGATTTCCTTCTCTTCTTTGGTAGGCGTAGCTTACATGACCACGATGTATGCCGTCTTTTCCGTGCATCGTTGCTGGTCCTCCGTGCCTTAGGTGTATCTTTTGTCTTCCCATACCGCCCAAGAAGCCAAGCAGGGTCCGCAAAGATTCTTCGTCACGTGCATCACGTCGATTCGCGGGGCGGACCTCTAGAGTCTTTCAATATGGCAGGTCCCAAAATATAGATTTCTTCTTCCACATGGAGTGCGTGTACGTCGGCGTCCTTGAACAGGTTGTCCGCGGGATAACTTTCCAAATATCACCTTCAAATCCTTGACCATATCATGTACATCAGCACCGATGCGGTGGCGAGGCTTCGTCCGGTGATCCGCCTCACCTTTGAAATGCTTGCCTTTCTTTCTTACGGGATGCCTGCTCGGAAGAAATCGGCGATGTCAGTACACATTCTTCTTACAACTATTCAAATATATATTGTCGGTATCATCCAAGCAGTGCGTGCATCCGCGGTATCCCTTGTTTATGTCATCACGAAAGATTCTTGAGGCAGGCCAATCATTGATGGTCACGAACAACAGCGCCTTTAGGTCAAATTCTTCCCCATGTGCTCATCACGCCGCGTACACTGTTCCATTCCAAAGTTGTAGAGTTCTTCAACTAATGGCCTTAGATACACATCAATGTCGTTGCGGGTTGCTTAGGGCCTTGGATGAGCAACGGCATCATAATGAACTTCCGCTTCATGCACAACCAAGGAGGAAGGTTATACAAACATAGAGTCACAAGCCAGGTGCTATGGTTCTGCTCTGCTCCCCAAAAGGATTAATGCCATCTGCGCTTAGACCAAACCATCGCTCCTTGCGTCATCGCAAACTCCTTCCCGTACTTTCTTTCGATTTTTCTCCACTGCGACCCGTCGTGGTACTCTCAACTTTCCATCTTTCTTACGGTCTTCTCTGTGCCATCGCGTCGCCTTGGCATGCTCTTTGTTTTGGAACAAACATTTCAACCGTGGTATTATAGGAGAATACCACATCACCTTGGCAGGAATCTTCTTCTGGGCGCTCGCCTCTCGACATCACCGAGGTCATCGCGGCTGATCTTATAGCGCAATGCACCACATACCGAGCAAGCGTTCAAATCCTCGTACTCACGCGGTAGAGGATGCAATCATTAGGGCATGCATGTATCTTGCACCTCTAACCCTAGAGGCGAGACAGCCTTCTTTTCTTCATCGTACTCTCGGGCAAATCGTTGTCCTTTGGAAGCATATCCTTTATCATTACCGGCAACTTTCCAAATCCTTGTCGGATACACCATTCTCGCCTTCCATTGCAGCAATTCGATTGTGGTGCCCAGCTTTTCTTGTCACCTCGCAATTCGGGTACAACAATTTTTGTGATCCTCTAACATGCGTTGTAACTTCTTCTTCTCCAAATCACTTGCGATTTCTCTTTGCATCGGCAATGGCCCGACCTAGATCATCAGCGGGCTCATCGATGCCTCTTCTTCACTTCTTCCCGCATTGCGGCTCAGCTTCTTCCGCATTACCGGCTCAGCTTCTTCCCCCATTGTTGTATCATCGTATTCAGGGAACCCATGGCGGGATAGTATGTAAATCGTCCTCTTATTCTTCATTGTCTTCCATCATAACCCCTTTTTCTCCGTGCTTGGTCCAAACATTATAGTGGGGCATGAAACCGGACTCAAGCAGTGGGCGTGAATGGTTCTTGGCGTGAAGTAATTGTGACCATTCTTACAGCCAGCACATGGACAAGGCATAAAACCATCCACCGCTTGTTTGCCTCGGCCATAGCGAGAAAAGTATCTGCGCCCTCAACAGGCAGGGAGAGCATCGGTCATCGATACATCCATTGTCGGCTCATCTTCATTACAAAACACCGAATAGACCAAATTAATACAAGTTCATACATAAAGTTCATACAACACTTAAATGCAACAAACAAATAACTCTCTAGCTAAAGCATTTAAATGCAACAACAAATGCGATCAAGATCGCAACTAAGGTAACAATTGATCCAACAACATAATGATACCAAGCCTCACTATCGATGGCATATTTTCTAATCTTTCTAATCTTCAAGCGCATTTTCTCCATCTTGATCTTGTGATCATCGGCGACATCGGCAACATG